>ML853599.1:7645-23374 GCA_009831015.1 Picea engelmannii
CCAATTTGCTACATTTACCATGTACTTTGCATATTAGAACAATAATCATACACAAAATGAGCTATTGATCAATGATAACACTTGTTTTGTAGTGAACCCAATAATATGGGTACAGGGAGGGGCTTTCTTTTATGCTTGGTTACTTATGCACCATCATTTCTCTGAATAATACTAACAGTATTTTATACTTTTCAACTTTGAAATGAAATGTTTGAGTGGAATTAAGAGCTTTTAGATGGATAACAGAATCATTGTAATATATGTGAATTTTATTTCAAATTATATGAACTTAATTTCAAATTCTCCACACAAGAATTAATGGGTTGGAATGGACAGTTACCAGAAATTAGTAAAGTTATGTTGGTCATTTTATACAGTGATCGATCATGTGATTATATTCTAATACTTGCAGCTTGCATAAGCAGGGGACATACATCATTGAACGATACCTCATGCTGTATATCAATGGCATTTAAACGATATGGGTATATATGTTAACAATTGCAGGTAAAGAAGGTTGGATTTACTTTGATATGTTCCGATTGGTTCGTGATTAGGTGTTGCAAGCATTGGATGAGCAGATCTACCCAAGGAAAGCGAAAACGCAGGTGCAAAGGCCCAGGGCATTGTTTCTATGTGGTTCCGGCGAGTCGGATTTGTCATATAACCGGGAGGACAAAGAAGATGTTGAAGCTTTTGATGGTGATTCCCACTGCGAATCATGGGAAGATTCAAGGGACATCCATTACAAATTCCATAAAGAAAGCGTTGAATCTGATGGATATAAAAGAGCAGGATTCGAACTGCAAAAGCTTGAATTCTGTACGTTATTTTATCGATGGGAAACTTGGGATTCCTGAGATTTTGTGAGTCTTATCGATCCAGTGATCGAATCCTCTACGTGCCAAAGTGTGTATGCGGAACATAGGTGATAAAGATAGTCAAATACTACCATGTTGATGAGAACGGCGTGGCATGAAGAAACACCAACAAGTGCACGAAAAAAGGTTTCCAAATTTGATCACAAGTTTTTGTTTCATAATAAATGGGGTTAAATACTTTTTTTTTCATAATAAATGGGTTAATACTTAAAGTTAAAGTGTTTTTTAAAAGGTTATATGTTGAATTTTATAGGGGTAGAGTATGTATATTTTTTTAATTTTAATAGTGCCTAAGGATTCCTTATCACACAAATACAAACCAAAAAAAGTTCTTATAGGTCAATTTAATGTCTAATGTCTACCTTGATTATAACTACCATGGATTCATATGAGATTTTGTGTTCTTGTAACATTAAATGGTTCAAGTTTTAAAGATTAGACTTAAACAATATACTTATGATTATAACTACCATGGATTCATATGAGATTTTGTGTTCTTGTAACATTAAACGATTCAAGTTTTAAAGATTAGACTAACAGTCCAAAACTAAACTAAAATAACAGTCCAAAACAGTCCAAACATAGAGTCGAAACTACGATAACAAAAACTTAAAAAAAAATGGTTTCGAAACTTACCTGTTGCAACTGCAACGATGACCCCGAGTCCGACCTCAGCTGCGCTCCCTTCCGTTGTGCTTGCGTCCGCTGCGCTCGTGACCAACCGTAGACCTCCTCACGACAACACATCATACACCAAACGACAACACAGCATACACATGACAACACGACACAAATTTGCGTAAAACATTCCACAATCGATGTGTCGGTAATATATAAACGATCTTTCGGTCGAAAGATAGTTTGGTCGAACAATTGTTCGGCCGAAAACTTATTGCCGAAAAAAAAATATCCGACCGACCAAATTTGTACACGCAAATCGAGGGGGATGTTATTGCACCGTTTGATTTGACGTTTATGTTTTCGGCCGAAAAATAGTTCGGCCGAAAATAATATCTTTCGGCCGAAAAAGATTATTAGTTCGGCCGAAAAAATGTTTTTCGGAATTTTGGAGACCTGATTGTCATGAAAGTGTAACCCACCTTCGTGATTTCACCCATATATATAATTAAAGGAACATAAAAAAATTATACATAATATTTTTACTTGAGAGTTTCACTATGTTTTCAATTTTTAGGTAAGCATCTTTAAGTTATTTTGTATATTATACACCATGCATGGATGCAACATATAATCATCATTGAGATGTTACACATTCCTCAAATAGAGTTTCGAATTCTCTCATCTCTAACCCCTCTTAGAACACATCCTCTAATTCATCATGAATTGGCCATAAAATAAAAGATTGTCACTTTAAAGTAATAGATGGACTAGAGTCTAAAATTATTTATCCAATGTTTTAGAAGCACCTCCGCACACCTCAAACTTGTCCATAGTATCAAAACATAAATCCTAATCCCTTTTCAATTTGAATCATGAAAATATTTGACTGCTTAAAAACAATCATTCATAAACAATTCTATTAATCATATGAAAAATCATTCATAAAAAATGCTATTGTATATTACGCAGCACGCAGCGATGAAACATATAATAATCGTTGGGATGTTACAAATTCATCAAATAGAGTTTTGAATGTTCTCATATTTAACCTCTCTTAGAATACGTCCTTTAAGTACTTCATCATGAATTGGCCATAAAATGAAAGATTATCACTTTAAAGTAATACATGTTCTAGATTCTAAAATTATTTATCCAATATTTTATTTTAGAAGCACCTCCACACACCTCAGACTTGGTCATAGTATCAAAAAATATGTATCCTAATATATTTTCAATTTGAATAATGAAAAAATTTGATACATAATGTTTAAAAGAGAGATGAGAGATAGAGACAGAGATGACTCCAACCTCAAAGGAAAAGAAAAGATTAAAAAAAGGTTTTATACTCAAATCTAACTCAATTTGATACACCTACCTTTATTATTTTAATCCTAACTCATTGATCTTGTTCACTGAACATCGATCCAATGATCCTATCATATACAGTGAGGCATGTGATTTTGATTTCTTTATGATACACCTACCTTTATTATTTTAATCCTAACTCATTGATCTTGTTCACTGAACATCGATCCAATGATCCTATCATATACAATGAGGCATGTGATTTTGATTTCTTTATTAGAGCATAGGTATAAAAAAAATGTGAAATATAATACATGGTGTAATAAACAGTGGGGCCTTTGAGTTATTTATTAAAATAGAAGGATAAAAAAAGTTTTCATAACCAAAATTCAATCGAATCTTATGGGTTAAAAGAATCAAATCAATTATCATACTCTTTGTAATGCCTATATTATCATGTGGTGTTGAATTTAGAGCTAGCATCATATGTCTACAAACATTGAAGTTTGTACATAAGATCATGCATGCTCATTTTCTTAATTAGAGCACCTTATATTTTTATTACATACATATGGATGAATTCCAAAGTGACCACCTATGGTCAATATTCATTGACATGTCTCCCAACATATTGAAGGATATTTGTAAACCATATCTAATCTCATTTCTTTTGTTTTCATGAGATAATAGCAATAGTAAATCCCTCGTCAACATGTAGTACAAAATGCCACACTAGTTTCTTCCCTACCTCATGTTATATTTTAATCACCTTACGTTATTGATAGATCTAGAAAAATAATGTGGCTTGTGATGAGTGAAGTGGATTGGAAGTAAATATGATTTCTGCCATACAATTTCTATGGTGAGACAGGAAGTAGATAGTGTAGGGAAAACAAATGGACCACAATTCTCAAAAAGGGCTAATCGATCAAGGGAGCATGAAAGTTTTATGTTATAATATTAATGAATTTCAAAATAAATTTGGCAGTATCTACTATTCCTACTAAAAGGATTCTTACTAAACTTGTTTCTACATTTTTAAAACCACTATTCAAGTTTTCTCGATTATTCGATTTAAGCTTAGCTTTGGATTTTAATGTATTTATCGTATATTCGACACTCCTTTGTCTTTAAGAGAAGAGCACCAATGCTCAGTTTTCTTTTCATTACATTTTATATAAAACATACTCACACACATGTGGATATGCATATAAAACATACTGACATACATGTGGACTTGCATAATGAATTTAGTAGTTGAGTTGGATTTGCTTTTGACATTGCAAGTATAAGAAATTTTTTGGTTTTGTAATAGTATGTGGTTAATATTGTTCTTATACAAAAGGGTTAAGATGGTTAATTCTCTTTGACTCAATAAAATTCCATGGTTGAAATTGATACATATTTAGGCCTTCAATCATACCTTTAAACACTCGCCAATGGATGCATTAAATAACAAGTTGTTTGAATCATATTGAAAATGGAAAGAAAATGAAGGATGTAAAATAGTGATCGACAATATAGTAATAAAGAATGCATTCGATCTCTTCTTTTGTTTGAAGATGATTTTGGAAGATCAAATACCTATTTCCATTCATTCGATTCCATTATGGATATTGCATATAATACATTTGAATTTTATTTACATGACTATTTGAAGTTGGATTGACTTGAGGATGATGAAACATAGATTGATTGGGGAATAGAGTGATTATCTCCATATCAGTGTAAATTGATGAGTGATTGCATTGTTTTACTTGCTAAAAGAAGTTCTATCCATTATTTTTCTCACTATTTAATGAATTTCATATTTCTTTACCTTCAACATTTTTATATTTTGATTCCAAATTCATATGCAATGTCATGGATTTGTCTCTCTTGTGTTACCTTTCATGGTTAAATAATATTTTTTCTAGTGTCTCACCAATAATTGATTCAAATAGAGCCACAGGGGTATTATGAAATTGGGTTGAAACCTGCACGGAGAAACTGGCTAGAAACAAGGAACACAAAACTTGCAAAGTTGAGAGAAGAAGAGAAGAATTGAAGAGAAAGAATAAAGAATTGTACTAACCACTAATACACACTCAAAGAGTGAATAATTTACAATAGATATAAGCTACATGCTCAAACTAATGTGCCATATTATTCTTCTAGAGAGATGTGGACATACACTGACAAAAACCTAAGTGAAGTGCCACCTAGTCCTAGTTAACTAGCCATGTAGTCATTAGTTAACTAGTCTATACAAGTGAAATGGAGAAAGTGTTCCCTCTTGGTGATGATCCCAAGGTGAGTGCACCCTCCTAGTGATGATCTCAAGGTGAGCATGCAACACTTGGTGATAATACAGAGGTTTCCATGCAAGACTTGACACCACTAGTCTAACTGACATACAACTCAGTAATGGTTGAAGAGGAGGTGGTGCCCTCATCTAGGGGAGAATATATCATACTATGGGTACCATAAACATAGAATAATAAACTTAGGAAGATAAATATTAGGCAGGTCTGTAATATCTCCAATACCCTCCTCTAAAGTACTATTAGGGAGTACACAAGGAAAGGGTCCTGACAAGAAGCCATGTTAGGAACCCATTTTACAATACATCTAAGAAAATATTAGTAGCATATTTGTTCCTGTCAAATATTTGAAGGTTTGTTGAAGTGACTAGGCTATGATTGGATGATCTAGTCACAGAAGATGAAATCCCTAAGCCTCTTAGCAATCAAGAGTTAGATTATGTAACATCCTCCTCGTTACGACAACAATTCGGATAACAGGTGCAAATTATTTTTTATTTTTTTTTTGTTTAAGGTGTGTGCGCGCGTGTAAAGAGGAAATAGACACACTTGACTCTACGTCGCCACCCGATGACTAACAAGACGCAACCATGATGATCACAACAAGAAGACATAGGTGCGCCATAAGTAACTGCAAGGATTATTGACCATAGACATAAGGCGCACAACAGGTAACCGCAAAATAAATGACATACGGGGTTATGCACAGTACGAACACAGAAGGAAGAATCCATGGTAGTAGAGTTTACTATTTATGCACAGGAAAGCAGGACGTTTAATCTTAGTTCTCTGCTCCAGAGAGAGAGAAGGTCATATAGGCTCCTGGCCGACTGCTCAGGCAAAAACTAGTAATCTCCGTCAGGTGTGTCGCAAGAGTGGAAACCTTGCCTTTAAAGGGCCTGAGACTCTTTAATGACGAGTTACCAACCCAGTCTTAATAAGTTCATTAATTAATTGAATTACCATAGCATCACCCTAACATAATCATATCATCGCCTTCTATATCACATTATTACTGCAACTAAACTAATGATGTTGTTACCCTTGTTGTGATTAACAACAACGGAACCATTAGGAACCTGTCCATACTAACCACGTATTTTCTTTTATCAAAGATAGCATTGTAAGTTGAGCTAAGGATTTCTTTTCATTACAACATTATAATAAAATAAACGCGATTAACTTGTTAAATTCGAAACATGGGGAACATATGGCAGATTGAATTTTAAAGATTTTCTTCATTGCAACTCATCCTTTATTCARCTGAAAATCATATTCTTTAAATAAATAGCATTGTTCTTAAACTAATAATGACCTTCCATTACCAAAAACATTGTAAATAGAATAGTCGATGATAACCATAATAAACTAATAAGGACTTCTCATTACAAAACAATGATCTAACAATAAACTAATAAAATAATCAATAATATACATGATAAACTAATATGACTTTTCATTACAAAACAATGATCTAACAATAAACTAATAAAATAATCAATAATATACATGATAAACTAATATGACTTTTCATTACAAAACAATGAAACAATATTAAACTAATAATAAACTGACATTCTGTTCACCGTATAATGATTTAGCATTGAACCCCCAACTAAATAAGACTTTTCATTTCAAATAATGAACTAATAGTGAACTGAGGATAAGCATAATAAACTAATATTGACTTTTTATTTTAAGAACAATGAACCAATAATAAACTAATAATAAACTGATATTTTGTTCGTCGTGTAATGATTTAGCATTGTTCCTGAAACTAAAAAGGACTTTTCATTACGGAAACAATGAAATAAAATAATCGATGATGAATCATATTAAATTGAAATCAATGGGAATCATGGGTGGATTCGCCTCTAGCCCTCAATGTAGAAATAGAAACTCCACCAACTTAATATTGTAAATAATCGTTAGATAATAACTAGAAATTAATGACGCCACCAGGTAGGACCCCTTACCTCGAATTTAGACACTAAAATTAATGGATTTAATAGCTGGAATCCCATAGAGTCGTGGGGAAAAACGCTGGGACAACTCTGTCTCCTGGCAGCTTGCTGTCCATAACAGGTGTTGGGAAACGTAGAGCATAAACACCCCATCAACTCAAGTGAGGGACACGCATAAGAGGGGTGACTTCGCTGGCGAGGATAACCAGGAAGGGATGCTTGCAATGACACTACCACAAAGGAAGGTATGCTCAGGTATGAACAAGGATAAATACAGGACGTATGCTCAGGATTGAACAGGAAAAAAACACAGGAAGGTACGCTCAGGAATGAGCAAAGATAACACTGCCAGTGACTAAGGGAAAGGTCGTTACAGAAGGGGCAGCTGCCAGGAGAAGTGATTCAACTATTATCGCATCCCAAGGTCAATACCCCCATCTGGAACGAATTGAAAACTTCTTTATCTAATTAAAGACAGAGGAGAAGAGATACACGCTTTAAATTCAAAAACAAATCTCAGAAAAAAATTACAATTGATACTGCCAAGAAAGAAATACTGGCCCGAAATTGCCAGAAGGAGTCTCCAACTAATCACAAGAAACAAATTCCCTTACGCCCATTACAGAACGCCTCCTATTAATGGTTGGGTTTCTATGCAAGTCGCAACTATGGTGACCATATGGCGGATTACAGCAAGATTGCCAATACAGTACCAATTAAAAAGGGTTTTTTTTTTGTGTTTTTTTTTCTCAAAAGGCAGAGGTAAAGGAGGATAACGGATGCAGACGAACTCACCACTGAATCGCCCCCTACTATGTATACCACAATGCAAATAACTAAAAGAGGGTTAAGACTGTACGCTACCATCCAATTTTATTTTATTTTTTTAGCAGATATAAAACGTCCGGAAAACACAGCCACAAGAGTCTCGCAGAAGCAAGGATACCAATCCAGGAAAACTAGAACCCCAACATGAACAAAGACCATAAATTTTTGCATTCAAGTGAAAGGCAAGGCTTAAAACAAAGTTCAACCAGTATTACTGGGCAGAGGCAAATTTGCATAGAGAAAAAAAAACTAATCTGGCGATCAATGCACAACAAGGAACTTTGCCATCAATCCAGTTCTAGATTATCAATGGACCAAGGAGCGAGACAACCAGGGCAATAACGGAGGAAGACATTAAAGATGTAGATACAAGGTACGGAGTACAGATTATTTTCCCACAATTATCGGATTTCTACAACTGAATCAACGTTTTTACAACATTAAAGATTTAATTGCCGAAGTAAAGAAATATGCATTCTACTCTACCAAAGAAAGATCATACCGTGGTCTTATCGCCTGCCTTGAAGGACTCCCGCGCTCCGTGCCACTCCTGCTCGCCGACCATAGCGACCTCACCAGTACCTCCCAGCCAATCTCTAGGGGTACTCTGCTTCCACCTTAGCCCCCCGAGCCGCAAAGGGGCCACACAAATTCCAGAAGATAAGTCTAGCTTCTCAGCTCGCCTCGCAAGGTTGAGCTACCACTCCAATCCGAGCTGAGAAAAACCCAACTCCTCACAAGCAATCAGTCAAGCCACAATCCGGCAGCATAACGTTACGCTAACCGTTCCTCCTCTTCTTCCTTCTCTTCCCCTTCTTTTATAGAAATTTGAGACCCACCTAATTTCCCTAAATCACTATTAATTTCAGTTTTAATGACAATCCTCTAAAAATTCTCTGTCGTCCAAGTGTCACTCATCCCCCACGTTTCTCCAACATTATTTTCTTAAAAAAAAATAAAAGACTCATTTCCCTCACCCACCTAGAATCGCTCCTAAAATTACTCCTAGGTGTTCCTAGATCCCCTTACCTGCTTTTAATAACTTTCCCTAAAATGAAGTTGCTAAATTTAGTTCATTTTAGTAAGTCCTTAATTGCTGATTCCTTTTTTCTTTTTACCCTATGTCCCCTACTTTCTTTTATTATGTTTCCTTTATTACAAGTTTCCTTATTTCTATTATTTATTCCTTTCTCCCTTTTTTTTTTATTTGTTTTTAAAAAACAAAAAGATAAATGCGCTAATTAATCATTTCATTATATTTTTAAATTCATAACTTTTATACTATCACACATTATTTAATTTTTATTCCTTTTTACAATTAAAACCACAGATTTTAATTTATTTATCTCTCTCTTCACTTTACCCCCCCTAAATTTAAGAAGACTTTAACCATACTTAGGAGGGTTTTAGTTTACGCCCTTATGTTTATTTTTGTAGGGTCCTTTCTTAAGGCTAAACAAAATTTTATCTTAGAGATGTTTTTAAATTTAGGTTTAGATTTGAACTGGGCGACAATTAATTAGGGGAGTCGTTTTGAGAATTTATTAAGGCAGTAAGGTCGTAGGGTCATCTAGGTGTGTCTCATCATCATCATCAATGTGACGTGCCCTTCAGGACGCACTACGTGCTCCAAGGGTGCCACTCGCCTCGTTTTTTTATGTTGCGCGACGTGCCCTTCAGGATGCACCACGTGCTCCAAGGGTGCCACTCGCCAACTTGTGTTTCTTTTGCACGACGTGCCCTTCAGGATGCACCACGTGCTCCAAGGGTGCCACTCACCGACATGACTGATTGGTAGACATCTATAACCCCTGGAGTCAACACTCCGCCAGGTGAACTTGTGGGAGACCAAGGGCTCTAAGGAATAAGGCCCCCGCCTTATTGCGTGCCCCTTAGAATCATCGTGAGCGACTGTCGCAGTCTGCCCTCATGACATCGTGGATCCTCTCGAACTAGGTAATCCTTAACCTACAGTTCGATCCACGGCGGGAGTGCTAGTAGGCTGTGGTAGGGCTGTTGTCCACACCTCTCCCTCAACCTCTCTGGAAATCGTGTGTGGCCCATTTACTCCATATGTGAGTCTAGTCAGAAAGCTATCGTCAACCTGCATCATCAATCATCACGTCAGAACATGTCAACAACAGATCATCAAATCAATAAAATATCATGGTAAATAAATCAACTCAAATAGCACACTCCCTGACTCAATCTGGAGTCCAAGGGGTTCCTTGGATGCCTCTGCATCCTCCAGGTCAAAAACCCTGCACACTCAATAAAACTGAGTCAATAGCACTTGTTTATATCAAAGAAGTAAAACATCATGTCATCTATCATAACGCATCATCAAGAATAAATGTTTTATCATCATAAAATCCAGATCACTTGCGAGCAAGTGTCCTTAAAGAATAAGTTTTCTAAGTGCGCCAGAGAGGGATGTTACATACACCCCCTCTTGGTCTAAACTTTGTCCCAAAGTTTCTCAGTATAAATGCCGAAATAAATGTACCACAATATCATAAGTACCACAGTATCATAATTCTATCTATCAAACAAAAATGGAAACTGTTGGCGCATATCATATGTGTCCTCCCAGGTCGTCGAGTGCGAACTATAACTATCCCACTGGACCTTGACATTATCTATCGTTCGACGTCGTAACTATCGAACGCGATGATCTAATATGTGGACCGGCTCAGCCGTAAGCACTCCCTCGTCCGATACCTGTAAGGAACTCATGTCAATCACGTGCATAGGATCACTAATATAATGTCTCAAAACAGATACATGAAAAACATCATGCATATGCCTCAAAGAATCAGGCAAGGCTAGTCGATAGGCCACGGGCCCCTTTCTCTCCACAATCTCAAAAGGTCCCACAAACCTAGGAGAGAGTTTAGCTCCCTTTCCAAACTTGATCGAACTCTTATGCGGTTTAACCCGCAAGAAGACTCGATCGCTGACCTCGTAACTATGGTTGACTCAGTGCGCATCGGCATAACTCTTCTGTCGATCCTGTGCTTCTTTAATCCTTTGTCTTATGGTTTGCATTTGCTCTTCCATTTCTTGGATCGCTTCTGGTCCAACCAGGACCCTATCCTCAAGCTGATCCCAACTCAAGGGCATCCGACACGTTCGCCCATAAAGGAACTCAAAAGGCACCATCTTAATGGTGCTCTAGTAACTGTTGTTATAAGCGAACTCTACTAGAGGCAAGAATTCCTCCCAACATTTTTGTTGGTCCATCACGTACATGCGTAACATGTCTTCCAAGGTTTGGTTCGTACGTTATGTCTTTCCGTCCGTCTCTGGGTGATACGCAGTACTAAATTTAAGTTGAGTTCCCAAGGCCTCTTGGAAACTCGTCCAAAATCATCCAGTAAACATCGATCCTCGATCGGATATAATCTTTTTAGGCACGCCATGTAGCCTCACAATCTCACTGATGAAAACCCTCGCTATGTCCGGTGCCTGATACATCGTACGCACAGGAATAAAGTGAGAACTCTTCGTCAGAGTGTCTACTACTACAAAAATCGAGTCATGTCTCCTTGCCGTCAATGGCAATCTAACAATAAAATCCATCGAAATAACTTCCCATTTCGATTCCAGAATGGCATGTGGTTGAAGTAATCCTGTCGGGTGTCTATGTTCAGCCTTCACCTGCTGACACTCTAGACATCTAGCCATGAAGTTGACTATGTCGGCCTTCATTCCTTTCTAGAAGAATAACGGTTTAAGGTCTGCCCTCATCTTCGTAACTCCTGGGTGAGCCATGTAAACTGCTCTATGAGCCTCACTCAGGATCAACATCCTCAACTCGTCGTTTGGCGGTACGTAAATCCAACTTCTAAACCTAAATAAACCATCGCTATCAAATGAATATCCCTCATATCGTGGTACCATCATTGTGTTTTGTCTGATTAAATCCTTGACTTCTTTGTACCAGTCATCATCACATTGTAAGGTGAGAATCTTCTCACGTAGATTCGTCTGAAGAGGTAACACCGAAAATATGCGTGGCCTCCGACTCAAAGCATCCGCCACTCGGTTCATTGTTCCCTTTATGTAAGTAATCTCGAAGTCGTACTCACTAAGCAATTCTGACCAACGTCGTTGTCGCGCGTTCAGATTGCTTTGCTTAAAAATGTGTTGTAGTCCACAATGATCAGTCTTTAATTCAATTTTTTGTCCGACAAGGTAGTGTCTCCAAAACTTCAAGGCATAAATGATGGCTAATAACTCCAAATCATGCATCGCGTAATTCTCCTCATGCCTTCTCAGTTTTCTCGAAATGTAAGCAATCACTCGTCCGTCTTGCATCAAGACTCCGCCTAAACCTTCCTTGGATGCGTCAGTGCATACCAAGAAGTCTGCGTCCATGTCAGGGACCTTTAGTATCGGTGTTGTGGTCAACAACTATTTAAGCCTTCGAAATGCTTCCGCACATTTCTCGGTCCAAACAAACTTCTTGTTTTTCTTTTGCAATTCAGTGATCGGATTTTGAATCTTCGAAAATCCCTCGACAAACCGTCGATAGTATCCAACCCAAACCCATGAAACTACGCACTTATGTGACATTCGTCGGTGCAGGCCATTCCATAATAGCCTCAACCTTGGCTGGATCCACGGTGATACCTTCACCGGAGATGACATGCCCTAAGTAGTGAATCCTCGATTGATAAAAAGAGAATTTGGACAACTTCCCATATAATTTGTGTTCTCGCAAACATTGTAGTACCAAGCGCAAGTGCTCATCATGCTCCTCCGTCGTCTGAGAGTAGATCAAAATATCGTCAATGAATACTTGGACAAACTTGTCCAAGTACTCGCGGAACACCCCGTTCATCAAACTCATGAATACCCCTGGGGCGTTTGTCAATCCAAACGGTAAAACAATAAACTCATAATGTCCAAATCTTGTCTTAAGGGCGGTCTTAGGGACGTCTTCCTCCTTGATCCGTAACTGGTGATACCCTGATTGCAAATTGATCTTGGAGAACATCGTCACACCCTTCATTTGATCGAACAGATCGTCAATTCTTGGTAAGGGATACTGATTCTTGGTTGTAGCCTTGTTCAGTTGACGATAGTCAATGCAAAGCCTCCATGATCCATCCTTCTTTCGAATGAAAATAATCGGTGCACCCCACGGTGACACACTAGGACGTATCAGTCCCAGGTCCAGCAACTCCTTCAGTTGCATTTTCAACTCTTGAAACTCCGGGGTTGACATCTGATAAGGAGTTATTGCTATCGGTTCGGTCCCTGGTTTCAGGTCTATAGTAAACTCCAATTCTCTTTCTGGCGGCATCCCAGGCAACTCCTCTGGAAATACGTCCGCAAACTCCTTCACCACCGGAAGGTGTTCTAGACCTTCTGCTACTCCCTTTTTGTTTAGCACGAGGATTGCATAAAGCTTTCACCCCTTGCGCATACTCTTCCGTAACTGTAAAAAAGTGATGAACCTCAGGGATACTCCCTGGTTCCGTCCTACAATAACACGTCTCTAACCCTCATCATCGATCAAGCTCAACCGTTTCGTCTTACAGTTGAGTATCGCCTCATGCGATTCCAACCAATCCATACCAATCACAACATCGTAAGATCCTAAGATCATGACGTACAATTTGACCCTTGTGACAAACTCTCCTAGGTTAAGGGCACAGCCCGTAACCTTTCCTCCAACCTTCTGTTTGGCTCCAGAAGCCATCTCTACGAAGCTAAACTCGTCCTGTTTGACTGCCTTTACCTTAATCCTTTTTAGCGCTGCCCCAGAAATGAAACTCTCAGTAGCTCCTGGGTCTATCAAAATACTAAGGGTCTGGTCAGCGACAGTACCTGTCGTCTTGAGCACAGTCAACTGGTGCTCTTCCCGGTGGTTATTCACCGCTGCATGAATCCGATGGGCCTTGCCCATATCTCCCACGGTAGTGGGTCCGGCTGATCCGGATGCTTTGGTCCTCTCCACAGGACAATCGTGTTGGTAGTGTGGCTCCCCACACGTCCAACACCCCTTCTTCGGCCCAGTAGTCCTGGTACCCGAAGTAGAAGATGACTACCCACCGGCCTGAAACCCTGGTATGTTCTGTTGAACAGGCCTAAACTGCTGCTGCTGCAGGCGACGTTGTTGCTGGTGCTGTGGTCCTCGATAAGGGGTCCACTGCTGAGGCAGCGTCCGTCGAGGTGTAGTGAACGTGGATCCCCTCTGGAATCCGTGATATCCCGGTGCATGTCTCGCTGGTGTCTGGTGCTGCGGCATTCCAGATGAACCCTGCCCTGCTGGTCTCACTAGAGTCCTGGTCTGACCCCCGCTGATAAGATCCTCCTCTGCTATGAGGGCCTTTTGGACAACGTCGTGCAAGGTTTGAGGCATCAAGATCCTAACCTTTGCACGCAGGCTTTCGTTAAGGTCAAACACAAATCGGTTGACCTTGAGCTTCTTAGTGTTCAGGTGCGGAGCATACTAGAGCAGCTCCATAAAACGTGCCTTGTACTCGGGCACCGTACGACCTCCCTGTCGTAATGCATTGAACTCATTGAGCTGATGCTCAATGAATTCCTCTGAAAGATACCTCTCTCGGAACCGTTCCTCGAACAGTTCCCATGACACGTCTTCGACGACCATGTTCAGATGTGGCAGGAGCATCTTCCACCATAGAAGAGCGCTCCCCTTCAGTTGAAAGACCTCCATGCGGACCTTCATGTTGGAGGTATAATCGCGAAGTGCGAAGCACATCGCCATATTCTCCAACCATGCCTCGGCGGATGCATCATCCAGGGAACCCAAGAACTCGGGAAATTTCACCTTCTTGAGTTCATAGTGAATGCTACCAGTAACGGCCAGTGCGCGCGACGGAACCTTTGCGGGTGTCGGCGCTCTGGCCTCGTCTCTGTCCAATCGACTGATCAATGCCTCAGACATGCATTGAAAGGATCTCATCATCCCAACAACATCTCCAACTGCTATCTTCTCCTGTCCGAGAACCTGCTCGCCTCCCTGGGGGTTAGACCCCTCAGGCATGGATGCTACTGGAGGCGTCACACCTCCTCCCCTAGCACCCCGTCGTCTGCCTCCGCGGCATCCTCTAACCATTATTACCTGCACGCACACAATCAACTCAATCAGCAATAGTATAATCAATCTAATCATGTCAACGAGAGCCATGGCGAATCCCTAGCCATGGGTCGAACCGGCTCTGATACCATATGTAACATCCTCGTCGTTACGACAACAATTCGGATAACAGGTGCAAATTTTTATTTTTATTTTTATTGTTTAAGGTGTGTGTGCGCGTGTAAAGAGGAAATAGACACACTTGACTCTACGTCGCCACCCGATGACTAACAAGACGCAACCACGATGATCACAACAAGAAGACATAGGTGCGTCATAAGTAACTGCAAGGATTATTGACCATAGACATAAGGCGCACAACAGGTAACTGCAACATAAACAACATACGGGGTTATGCACAGTACGAACACAGAAGGAAGAATCCATGGTAGTATAGTTTACTATTTCTGCACAGGAAAGCAGGGTGTTTAATCTTAGTTCTCTGCTCCGGAGAGAGAGAAGGTCAGATAGGCTCCTGGCCGACTGCTCAGGCAGAAACTAGTAATCTCCGTCAGGTGTGTTGCAAGAGTGGAAACCCTGCCTTTAAAGGGCCCGAGACTCTTGATACGGCATTGGATTCTTTACACAGGAAAAAAATCACACACACAGAAATCTTGTATAAATTGGAAAAATACGACGATCCACGACAAAAGTAAAACTGACCACCCGCCCGTCCTACCCTGCAAGGTTAGGACCTCCAAGACACATAATCA
>ML853600.1:0-29510 GCA_009831015.1 Picea engelmannii
TGGCTCTGCATTGATTATAGAGAATTAAACAAAATCATAGTCATGAACTAGTACCCAATTCCCCGAATTGATGATCTTATTGACCAAATCAAGGGGGAAATGTTCTTCAACAAGATTGACCTAAAGTTTGGCTACCACCAAGTTACCATCAAACCGACTGATGTATGGGAGACAACTTTCAAATCTAAAGAAGGTCTCTTCGAATGGTTGGTCATGCCCTTTGGCTTAAAAAATTCACCAAAAACTTTCATGAGGTTGATGGATGTTGTATTGATACCCTTCACCAACTCTTTTTTGGTGGCATATCTGGATGACATCCTCATCTTGAGTAGAACTCGAGAGGAGCACATGAAACGTATTCAATAGGTTTTGAGCACTCTGCGAAAGAACAAGCTATATGTCAAATTATAAAAATTCTCCTTTGGTATGAAAAAGGTGCAATACTTGAGCTACATTGTTGATGAGCATGGGGTACATGTGGATCCAACTAAGATCCAAGTCATCCGTGACTGGCCATCCTCAACCACAATAACCAAGCTTCAAAGCTTCTTGGGACTTGCCAACTTCTATCGATGGTTCATCTTGGGATTCTCCCATATTGCATGGGCCCTCATCCAAGTGACCAAGGGTGGTGAAAAGGAAAATTTTGCATGGGGGAAGGCACAACAATGAACATTTGATGATCTTAAGCATCGTTTTTTCTCAGCTCTAATACTCTCCTTACCCGATTTGTAACAACCCTTCAATATTGAGACTAATGCATCCGACTACATTGTAGGCACAATTCTCACTCAGCAAGGTCATCCAGTAGCAGACCATAGTGGGACACTCTCAAATAACATCCGAAAATACCCCACCTATGACAAGGAAATGTATTCAATTGTGAAATCCTGTCGTCAATGGAAACATTACATTCTGGAAAGGAGACAATCATCCACACTGATCACAAGCCTTTATAGTTCGTACAGACACATGGGAAGTTACAGAACATCATCCATCAAAAGTGGTCCACATACCTACAACAACTCCATCTCAACATCAAGTATAAGACATGGAGCACAAATCGTGTCGTTGACTGCCTCAGTCAACTTCTCGTTGCTGCACTAACCACCATGCTCCATTCCTGTGGACATGAGGTATCTGAGTGGCCCCAACTTTATCAACGAGATCCTGACTTCGCCACCACCTATCAACTCTTGGGTACAGGCGTGAATGCCACCGAATTTCACATTCAGGATGGATTGTTATGCCATCTGGGCCACCTGTGTGTTCCCACAAGAGAGCGTGAAAAGTTGATTTTGGAGGCTCAATACAGTAAGATGGAAAGACATTTTGGTGTTGAGAAAACTATGGTCGTTCTACAAAAACATTTTTATTGGCCAAAACTTCGATAGGATGTCAACAAGTATATTAGATCTTGCACTACCTATGTCATTGCCAAGCCAACCATCAAGAAGCAAGGCTTATACACCCCTCTTACTACTCTCGAGAGGCCTTGGGAATCCATATCGATGCATTACATGGCTAGACTTATGTCCACCAAGCAAGGAAATGATTGTTTATTTGTGGTGGTTGATCAGTTTTCGAAGATGGCCATTCTCACAGCCTGCAAGAAGAGCATCACAGTGACAGACACTACCAATCCCTTCTTCGAATGAGTGTGGGTTCATTTTGGGATACCACATACCATCATCTCATATTGGGACAACTGTTGTAACCCTAAATTTCACCACACATGCAGACCTGGCATCATGCCATCTTACTTACTATGTTTTCCAAGCCAATACATAACAACTCTTCTTAAAAACACAATTTTTGAAGATGTACGCACCCTACACCAATACTGCCCGTATATGTATGCTAGCTACACCACTACTTCCCATGTACGTACGCTAGCTGCACCATTATAGACCGCTTATACCCACAAAAGTTGCAAAAAATAAAAATTTGCAAGGGATTCATTGAGATTACGGGCTATTGGGTAGTTTCCCAATCAATTGACAACCTATAGCCCACCACCCAACTGAATAACCATATTTTTGTCATATAAAAAGAGGTGTTGGGGTCTCATTCCAAGGAGAAACATAGCAATAGTGAAACTCTGCCTATTTTGCTTTCCCCTCTTTCCCTAAGAATTTGCAGCCACATTGTGAGTTTTGAGCCAAAATTCTTTATTCTTGCCTTTTTCCTCATCCATAAGCCTATGCCCATTCTCTAGAGAGAAGAGTGAGAGAAGAAGGATATGTGGAAGCAGTTGGAGCTTGGTGAAGAGGATCCCAGGACCAGGTTCAAGGAGCAGTTGCCGATCTCATTTTGTAAGTAACTTTGTGAGATTAATATAAAGAAGTACTTTTTTCGTCCCGCCATATGATGTGTTCAATATTCATGTTTGATTTACATTTTGTTATGAAATATAACCCATTAGTTCATATATATAGAATGCATGGTTGTAGTTTCTTGTTTGTCTTTTGGTGAATGCAGGTTAGCCTTGGGTGGAGATTTGTAGTCAAGAAGTGACCGAACGCATAGGGATCGACACCGGATGCAGAGTTTA
The DNA here is from genome assembly GCA_009831015.1 of Picea engelmannii. NCBI lineage: Eukaryota > Viridiplantae > Streptophyta > Pinopsida > Pinales > Pinaceae > Picea > Picea engelmannii. The sequence goes on from ML853600.1 coordinate 2,555, forward strand.
AGGTAAGACCACAAGATCCCTATACTTTGTAGTTTATGCATGAATGTGGGGTGTTGTCGGGATAGTTGTTAAAAGTAGGAGACTTTAGAAGGTTATCTTTGCATGCACTTTAGAACCCTAGTGTAGTCTATAGAGGGGTTTTCCCACTATAGCAGAATTAATGACCATACTGGGGAACCTCTAGGGTTTTTAGGGGATCTTTTTGGGTGTCTTAATCGGTTTAATTACTTCTTTGAGTTCTCTGTAAGTTACTGAGTCTTTAAGGGATTCTGGTCTGCCATACCAGTAATCCCTGCCTTGTCAGCTTTGACTATTGTTTTTCTTTTTTGAGAAGTTACAGAGGTGTACGTGTCTTGTAGTGGGTTTGCCCGCGTACATACACGCCCACCCTTTGGACAACCCGCATACATACACAGGCTGCTTAAGTGTTAGTTGCGTGCATGTGTCAGGAAATCTTTTTCTCAAGAAGAGGCAGTCATCCTCTTCTCTGATTGAAGTCCGACTTCTCAGGGGTTTCTTGATTTAGTCCTCATCTCTGTAGTTATAGTATTTGAGCCTAGCTTTGGTGTCAGTTTCTTTATCTTTTAATGATTGCTTGTGTTTTTGTTGAAAGGGTTTTTTTGATGAGTCTGTGAGTCTTTTATGTTTTATCCTTTGTGTTTCTTTCAGTGACTCCCTGCAATCCACAGTAGACATGAATTCAGTTTCCTGGGTCTTGTCTTGTCTTTACTTTTCCCTTTTATTTTCTTTAGAAGAAAAGAAAATAATTAATTTTCAAGTTTCTTATTTTTGAAGAATATATAAAAAAAAAAAAAAATTCAGTTTCTTGTTTTGTCAAGTAGTTAGGTTAATTGTCTTTACTTGTCAGGAAGAAGAGTGTTTTCTTAAGTTATTTACTGAATACTTAGGACTTTAAGTAGCTCGTAGTCGAGTGGAATTCAGTTTTGAGTTTTTCTTTTAAAATATCTTAGAAAGAAAAGTTAGTTAGAAAACTTGGTTAAAGAATTTTTAATTTGCAAATCTTTATTTGTTTAAGAAGAAATAATTTTGTTTCCATCATTTGTTCTTCTCTTTCGTCTCTTTACAAACACCATCAGTTTCATTTTTGTTCCTTTGAATTAAGATAAACCACTTAAAATTAACGCTTAATTAAAATTAATCAGACTTTCATGTTTGTAGGGTCCATCAACTATATTAGGCTAGAACCTTGATTTAGGTTGGAGAGGAAACTCTTCAAGGCTATAAAAAAAACATAGGAGTCTGTGTTAGGGAGTTAAATTCTAGTAATGTGGAAATTATCTGAGAACCCCTCTAACATAAGGGTTAAACACGAGGTCGCGTGCAGAAAGGTAGCATAGATAACCCGTCCAAAGCCAGACCAATCATAGTAGAGGAATGCATATAGAGGACTTATCTTGGGATTATGTTGATCACATTTTCCACGAAGCTTTGTGGGTCTCGAATCTGTTCGAAGTCCTCAGTCGTCTTCCAAAACACTTGCCTTCGATACCCTTGATAGGTTTTAGGCTTGATACACTACTCATTGTGGTCCACCCGATTGTCGACTATACCCGCCTGGTATTTATTCACGAGTTGGAAACCTAGTTGCCTTTGATTTTAGGGACTTACACAGGTGACTGCGGAGGTATACTACGGTACCTAGGGAATACATCAGGCCATGCTTAGCACAGTATACCCAGAGGGTGCTTTCGTGTTCGAGTTGCACTTGCATCGGTAAGTTTCTCTAGTGTTGGCTGTTGTAACTGTTCTTCCAACTAGTAATAGTGATTTGCTTGCTGCATCTCATAAGAAATTTTTCTAGTGCGTGTTTTGGTCTTCAACGTTAGAAAGATCTAGTGTGTCATTGATATTCTCCCATAGTGGAAGATCAAGATCTTTGTTAGTTGCGAATGATTTTGGGCTTGAATCCGGTCAACTTGGAGCCACCACTGCCACCACGAAGGAGAAGACTATAATATCAAGGGTCTTTTGAGGTGACCAGGCCATAGGAAACTGTACCCGATCCATCTCTGAGAGGAGAACATTCATTTCTAGAGGGACCAACTATTTCTGACCTTGGAGTAGAATCTCTCGTTCCATATAACTCTCCGATCACCGACTTGTTGGCTCCACTTATGATATAGCTTGCCCCTCCAAGGGTAACGCATCACGAGCGTCAGATAATCCTGCAAGCAACGATGGAAGAAAATGCTACTACTTCATCAAGGAGTCCTCATACTCCCTCTATGACTGCCACAACTGGGGGCATTCCACCTCCTAACTCACCTTTGCAGGTCTGGACCACTATGGTCATGATCGCATCTACCTCGGGTAGTGGTACTATTCCTGCACAGGGGGCACACACTTCTCAAGGACCTTGGAATCCATGGCAAGGATCAGTTCCATTGTCAGGGATGCCGACCGGGGGCAACCCCTTCCATGGTCAATGGAACCCCGAGCAAGGCTCAGTACCTATGCCTGTCGTATCGGTAGGGGGAAAATGTTTCCAGAACCTTTCGAACACAACATCGGGAAAAATCCCTTCTCATCCCTCAATGTCCTATTACGTGAGTTAGATGATGACGTCTCAATGAGTGAAACATCCAAATGCTAGCCTAGGCCATGGTTTTTACCAGAACTTGAGCCAACAACCTGACTTTTCTTGGCAACCTGGTGCCAGCCAAATCCCAAGCTCCTATCCTCCTGTACATACTCAACAACCTAAGCTACCATTTCTGACAACTTTGCATTTGACAAACTTGTCAAGATTATTGAATGACCCAATTTGTCACAATCCACGTTGGCCTGCTATGCCGACCAAGTTTCCCTCGGATATTCTAAAGTTCAAAGGCAAGCCTAACGAAGATCCAGGTGATCATGTGACCACATTTCACCTATGGTGCTCGTCCAAATATTTGAGGGATGAATTCGTCCAGTTGCATTTGTTTCAATGCACTCTTATCGGGAGTGCTGTGAAATGGTACATCGAGCTTGACTACTCAAGATACTCTACTTTTGGTGAATTGGGAATGGTTTTCTTAAACCATTTTCAATTACCTGTGAGATATGATGCCGACATAGAACTAATTGCCAACTTTGAGAAAACAGAGGCTGACCATATCTCTGATCACATATGAGAATGGTGGCGCAGGAAGAGTTTGATTAAAGTATTAGTTCTACCAACATTCCTGCTGGAATGGTTCCTTCAGTCTTTGGTACCCCAAATATCCAAGAACGTAGCAACGTTGGGGGTATTTTCGGAGGAAGAAGCAATAATGAGAGATAAACAACTAGAGATGATTTACTCTTAGTCTGGTTTTCTTTACAAAGTTTTTCCAGATGCGCCACGGTCTATTCTTGATAAGACCAGACATAAGTCTGGACCACATGCTGACGACATTGTTGGTTTAGCACAAGCAAAGCCCACTGATCCGCTGTCAAACCAATTCCAACAATTGTCAATACATGACACAATGGCTAGCTCAACTCCTAGTTTGAATGCTCCCTCTGCTCAGACATCGGATGTACACAGGGTGCAATCGACGAACCCAAATTCCAACTAGCAGGTCGAAGGGAAGAAACAATAACGAAAGAAGGGTAAGGGGGATATGAAACCAACCAATAATGTTGGTGGGGGAAACATAGACAGAAAGAAGTCAAAGTATCTATGCAACCTTTGTGGGAAAGACCACCTGACTCACCTGTTCCCTCGACTCGTGGAGGCCCAAAAGTTATTGACACAGTAGCAGCCTGCACTGTTAATGAGCCCATTTCCTCATGGGAAAAATTTAACTCAAGCCTCTGTGAACATGGATGGGGGCAGTCAGGGACCCCCTTCATCATCTAGTAATCCCTCAACCTTGAATATCTATATGTTGAAAGGTAAAGCTCACATAGCTACTAGGGCACATGATTACGGAACGCCAAGTATTGCTGAAAAGGGTAAAGTCAAAAATCTGTCTGTTTGTCTCTAGATCGAGAGAACGATGGGTGAAATAATGACAAACATCCCAAAAGGGGCATTCAAGAAGGCTTCACATAATACAAATGCGAGGGCCACCCATAACTACTCTGTGGTGGAGGATTTGTCACAAACCCCTTATGTGATGTCTGCTTTGGAGGTCCTCTAGAGCTTCCCTTCACAGAGAAAGGCTCTGCTAGCTGCCTTAGGATCCACTAAGACATGTAATCTGAGAACTATCATGCTTGATACAACCAACTTGAAGCCTCGTCTCCCATACCACATCACATTTTAGATAGTAGTGGCTCACCCCATTAAATCTTCGACCCAAAATATTTTTCGTATGGTGGTTGATGATAGAGCCTCAACATGCGTGATGTCATTGGTGTGTTGTAAGGCCATTGTCCAACCCATTCTATCTCCTTCACCTACTCTTCTTACGAATTTCAACGATCGTTCTTTCAGACAACATGGAATCATTCCTTCTTTCCCCATGCAGTTAGGAGGGAATACTGTGTGCGTTGAAGTTGAAGTGGTCGATGCGCCTCTCGACTACAACCTCCTGTTAAGAAGGAGTTGGACATATGCCATGCATGCAGTGGTTGCCATAGTTTTTCGGGTCTTGTTTTTTCCACATGAGGGTCGAATAGTGACCATTGATCATTTTTCCTTCTCCAGACCTAACCCTTCATCATGGGCATCCATGGTCCCGATGATTGATAACCCACAACCCAGGGTTGTTAACGTGGGGGTTGGTTTGTGCCTACCTCTCATGAGTACTTTCGATTACCTGCCTCCTTCCGGTGATGTCAAAATGATATCGAATGTCCCCGACCAGCCTAAGGCTGAAATATTTTTAGTGTCATCGTTTTCGAATGACTTACTTTAATGATCCATGGATTCTTTGATGTAGAAGCATCACTCCAATCCAGCTATGCGCCAGCCAACCAACACATCAAAGCGCGCATTTGATGGGAGAGAGAGGTGCAACCTTCTCGGTTTTCAAATTTTGAGAATGTAATTAAATGTTGTAAGGATGGTAGAGCCAAAAAGCCATGCATATGCACAGGATTTAGTAAATTTTGCCTTAAATAGGTTGTAAGGCCGAGATCTAGATCCAATTCAAACTAGACAGCCATTCAATATAATTGAATGTAAATTATTGAGAGTTGGTGAGGATGGAGGAAAGAGCTCAAGGAGCGCCTCTTTGTAAAAAGATCTGATATCTTATTTGGATTTAGTTGGTAGAGTCTGTAGAGAGAGTCAATTAGAGAAGGGAGGAGAGTCGAGACTCTATTACAGTCCGCGCTCAAACACATTGTAAAGAGGCATTCCTGAGTTAATATAAACAAGAGCAGTTTTTCCTGCAATGATTCTGAGTTCATGAATGAATGTATTGATGTGTTAATGCTATGCTGTAGATGTATGGTAGGTGTACATCTGCAGGGATAGATAGATTTTCCTATCTATGAGTTATTTGATTCCAGGTTTGGGTTCTTTGAGGCTTCATGCAAGAGTGCATGAAAAAACACTACAGGTTCTGAAAGCCAGTGCAAGGAGTGCACTTCTGAATTCTGCGGAATTTCAGACTAAGATGTGCTAGGAGGGAACACCAGAGGAAGTCTTAGACTTAGGGAGGAAGCCTCAAGGTTGTTGAACACCTTGGAGGTGAGACTTTGCAGAGGAGGGCACAGGGTAGACATAATTTCTGAGAATTCTGTGGAAGCTCTGCCAGGAGGGCATCAAGCGAATGCACTGGATGCATAAGGAGAAGAACTCTATTTCGAGTTTGTTGAGAACACAAAACCATTGAGGGGTTCTATAGAGCTCTGCCAAGAGGGCATTGAGCAGGTGCACAGGTTGCATTGAGGAGAACTCTATCTTCAGTTCAGAGAGAAGAAAAAACCACTGTAGGTTTTGTAGAGCTCTGCCAGGAGGGCATTGAGAAAGTACTAGTGTGCATGGGAGGAAATTTTTCGAGTTCTGGGAAGAGAAGTGTCATAGGAGGAACTTCACAGGGTTACTGAATGCCCTACAGGATCAACAAGGAGTTCTTGAGCACAAGTTTCCAAGAGGGCACTTATATCCTTTCAAGGAGAGAAAGGGGTAGAGACCTTTGAGGTTGGAGCCACAGAGAAGCTTAGGGCAGATAGCACATTTGTGTGCAGAGACCTTGCAAGGAGTGAAGAGGTCGAGTAACCCTTTGTGGTTTCGGAGTGAACTTGTTTGAAGTTTAGAAGATGAAAAGGAATAGTGCCTTTGCGCACAGAGGATAGCCGAGAGGAGTAGCAGGCCAAGAAAACCCTTTGCTGGATAAGAGTCGACAAAGATCAGAAGGGACAACATCCTTAGAATACAGGTGGGAGCCAAGGATACAGGCTTCACCGTAGGAGCAAAGGCTGAGACCTTTGAAGTGTTTGAAATCTTCCAATTCAGGAAGAAGCAGAAGCTCAAGAGAGAGCTACAACTACCGTTGGATCGGTGCTGAGAGGAGAAAATCTGGGCTGTTGAGTTTCACGTCCAGATGCAAGTAGGAAAGCGTAGAGGAAGAGAACAGATATGGGCTGTTAGATCTTGCACAGATAGTCGATAGTCGTCGGATCTGAGAGGAGATGAACAAGGTTTAATCCTTGTAGGAGCAAAGGAGAGGACTTGTCAAAGTCCCGAAAAGATAAGGACCGTCCATCATTGAAGAGGACACGTGGTAGAGATCCAAACCCATCGGGGTTTTGAATACCGGAAGGTTGAAGGATCAAGAACTATAGAGTCACTGCATTGCAAATTTCTGGTTCATGAAGTCCCGAAGGAGAAGGAGTCGTCGAATCAAGGAGTGCACATCCGTAGATCACAGAGGAAGTAAGGCTTCGGACAATCAGGTTTTGGAAGTCTAGAGGGAGAGTTGCATGGTTAATGCAACTCCCGAAATCCTGAAGAGAGAAAATCTGAAAGGTGAGTCCCAAGCAGGCCAGAGGATATGTGTGACAGTTAGCCAAAGGAGCGATCGAGGTTTCAGGGAAATCCATGAAAGGCCCATTTCAGTATTTCGGCTACTGGGGATGCAAAGTTTAAGAGTTCATAACTCTTGACTGTGAAATCCCGAAAAGACACAAGCTGTCAGATCAGGAGAGGCTATGAGTCATTGATCCTAGTCTGGAGTGAAAGACTAGTGTTTTGGGGTTTGGTACTTTAGTATTTTGGATACCGAGAGCTCGAAGGGGTAGGGAGTTGTTACAGCCGAGATCGTGAAATATCAAAACGTGAAAACCCAAAAATAGATGGAGGAATAACGTCGGGCTATGGAACAAGGTCAACCATTTTGGCATTTTGGGATTTGGATTTTTGGCCATTCCGAGGACAAGAAACCGGTCACTTCAGCGTTGGAACCCCGAAGTACCGAAAGTGATGTATTGTTGGAGTGGGACTACGGTCAAAGATTTCGGCATTTTGGAGTTCGACTATTCAGCAACTCCAATGACAAGGAGCCAGGGCACAGAGGATTGAAAACCCCGAAATCACAAAACGTGATGTGCCTTGGGTGTGGGATGCGGTCACACATTGAGACATTTTAGGGTTCAACACTTCGAAAATCCCAAGGACAAGGAGTTGGAATGCTTGGAGTCGGAAGTCCCGAAGTGGTGAAACGCGACGAGTTTGTGGTCACGGGGAAAGTGGTCACATGGACCAAGGATTGGCCAAGGGCTAATTGTTGATTGAACCATTTCATCATTTTAGATTTCGGGGAATAGAAGGGTCAAAAATGTCGACATCAAAACTCCCAAAATCTTAAACTTGAAATCCCTTTTTGGAAATGGTCGCGGTCATGTTTGGTGTCCATATGGAGGTGAAGACTCACGCCTGGTGCATTGCTTGTGCAGGTGGGTTTTTTGCAAAGGACCTATGGATCTAATTTGTTGAAGGTTCTAGCAGGGAACTAAAGGAGTCGTTTCAGCTCGAGGAGAAATCAAAATGATCCTAAGACCAAGAGGTCGTGCAGAACCTGCTGAAGCAGGGGGGTGCTGCATCAGTTGTGGTATCAGAGCTTGATTCTGTCTGTATACTGCAGGTAGAACGAGGCAGAAGAGAAGGAGATATAATGTTGAAGTTCTGTAGAGATTGTTGCAGGTGCGCAATAGGAAAAAGACAGTTAGGAGGACTGTAAGGAAAAGCTGGAAGCACTCACGGTTGCAGAGTGACAACAACAGGTTTGTGGGGAGGGCAGACAAAAACAGGAAAATGGTTGCTGAAGGCCATGGACGCGGTGGAAAGAAGAACCATCAGCAATAGAGTGAGGCTGAGATGGACAAAGAACTCGCCGAGATAAGAGCGAGGATGGAGGAACTTTCATTTTGAATGCAACAGGATGCAAAACCGCGATGGGTATATGAATGGCCCATGAAAACAAAGGTGAAATGGCCAGTCAAGGAGTTATTGGCCTGAAGGCAGCGAAAGCTATTGAAGAAATGGCTAAGGTATGTGGCAGACCTCAGGGTTGAAGAAGAAGTGGTTCATGTGTGTGAACCAGAAGCTGGGAGAAATCTCAGTGATGATGAGGAGAAGAGATCATTGGAGGATCTCGTGAACTGCCAAGAAGGAAGAAATGAAAGTTTAGGTTGCCAGGTGAGTAGCGAGGAACTTTCAAGTTGCCAGCTGGGCAATGAGATGGGACCACTAGAAGATCTCATAGACTGCCAAGTGGGCAGCAGAAAATTCCAAATTTTCTAGGTGGGCAGGGAAAAGAAGATGAGACTGTCTGAAAGTCTCGGGAGCTCAGAAGTGAGTTCATGTCAGCAAGGAGTGTTGATGGAGATGAGATCGATTGATCTCATAGAATGCCAGGAGGGCAGAGAGGAAATCTCATATTTCCAGGAGGGCAAGGGAGAGCAGATGAGGCCACATGAAAGTCTCATGAACTCAGAGGTGAGTTCGGATTAGTGAGAGGAGATGATAGAGAAGGGAGATCAGAAGAGCATTACGATGATTGGAGGAATTCAGATATACCTACCACATAACCTAGTTGAGGCCAACGAAGGTGTTGCAGATGGAGCAATAGTAGAAAGACAACCAACAGAGACTGTCAAAGAAGAGGAAGAAGTGGAGCAAACACTGATGTTTTCCCAAGGAGAAGAAGAAGAATGGCTCAAAATTTTCAGCTAGGAAGATGAAAAGGAGATGACTGCAGCACTGGAGTTTACAGGAGAAGAAGATGAGCATTCACTAGGATGGCTCAAAATTTTCGGCCAGGGAGTCGAACAAAAGGTAACTGTAGTACTGGAGACTATAGAAGCAGAAGAGGAGAAAGCAAACAACATGGGTTTTGTTGTTCTGTGTGAGTATATCGAAGCCTTGGAGAGAAGGGTGAAGGTGCAGGGAATGCACATCCAACAAATTAGGTTGGAGACAGAGGGAGAATACCAGTCCCTGGAGCAACTAGAAAAAGTTGGACTTGAGCCAACACAAGGAGAGGTGATAGTCAAGCTGTCACAGGAAGAAGCTGAGTGGTAACTCAGTAACAAGATTGTAGAGTTAGAGTCTACAACAGAGTGGCCACTCAGTGCAACAAAGGTAAATAAAGATAGCATGGGAGATTAGGTAGATCTACCTACTGACACAGAGGAAGAAGTGCAGCGGAGATGACTGCATATGGAGAGCCAACCACTGGAGCAGCTAGACATGATAATTGAGGAGATCAGAAGGCTGATGATCCGATCAACAGAAGCGGTCAGCAAAGGGAAGCTGAGCAGAGGAGAAACTTCCATAGCAGCAGGGCAGTAGATGATGCAGTAGCAGCGAAACAATGGAGCAGATGGACAACTCCAAAAAACTATTTGGGATCTAGGTGGATTTCAACAATGATGCTGGGAAGCTCATGAGAAGGAGCTCATGAATTTTTCACAGCAAAGGAGTATGAAGCAATAGCATCGCTCTAAGCCAGCTACATGCCAGCCAACCAACACATCAAAGCGCGCATTTGATGGGAGAGAGAGGCGCATCCTTCTTGATTTTCAAATTTTAAGAATGTAATTAAATGTTGTAAGGCTGGTAGAGCCAAAAAGCCATGCATATGCATAGGCTTTAGTAAAGCTTTCCTTAAATAGGTTGTGAGGCTGAGATCTAGGTTCGATTCAGACTAGACAACCATTCAATATAATTAAATGTAAATTAATGAGAGTTGGTAAGGATGGAGGAAAGAGCTCGAGGAGCCCCTCTTTGTAAAAAGATCTGATATCTTATTTGGAGTTAGTTGGTAGAGTCTGTAGAGAGAGTTGAGTAGAGAAGGGAGGATAGATGAGACTCTGTTACAGTCCATGCTCAAACACATTGTAAAGAGGCATTCCCAAGTTAATATAAACAAGAGCAGTTTTTCCTGCAATGATTATGAGTTCAAGAATGAATGTCTTGATGTGTTAATTCTATGCTGTAGATGTATGTTAGGTGTACATTTGCAGGGACAGATAGATTTTCCTATCTGTGAGTTCTTTGATTCCAGGTTTGGGTTCTTTGAGGCTTCATGCAAGAGTGCATGACAGAACACTGTGGGTTCTGAAAGCCAGTGCAAGGAGTGCACTTCTAAATTCTACGGAATTTCAGACAAAGACGTGCCAGGAGGGTGCACCAGAAGAAGTCTTAGACTCGGGGAGGAAGCCTCAAGTTTGCTGAACACCTTGGAGGTGAGACTGTGCAGAGGAGGGCACAGGGTAGACAAAATTTCTGAGAATTCTGTGGAAGATTTGCCAGGAGGGCATCGAGCGAATGCACTAGATGCATAAGGAGAAGAACTATATTTCGAGTTTGTTGAGAACACAAAACCACTGAGGGGTTCTATAGATATCTTCCAAGAGGGAATTGAGCAGGTGCACAGGTTGCATTGAGGAGAACTCTATCTTGAGTTTAGAGAGAAGACAAAACCACTGTAGGTTTTGTAGAGCTCTGCCAGGAGGGCATTGAGCAAGTACCAGTGTGCACGGGAGGAACTTTTTCAAGTTCTGGGAAGAGAACTGTCATAGGAGGACCTTCATAGGGTTACTGAACACCTTGCAGGCTCAGCAAGGAGTGCTTGAGAATAAGTTTCCAAGAGGGCACTTATATCCTTTCAAGGAGAGAAAGGGGCAGAGACCTTTGAGGTCAGAGCCACAAAGAAGCTCAGGGTAGATAGCACCTTTGTGTGCAGAGACCCTGCAAGGAGTGCATAGGTTGAGTAACCCTTTGTGTTTTCAGAGTGAACTTGTTTCAAGTTCAGAAGCTGAGGAGGAATAGTGCCTTTGCGCACATAACATAGCCGAGAGGAGCAACAGGCCAAGAAAACCCTTTGGTTGATAAGAGTCGACAAAGCTCAGGAGGGACAACGTCCTTAGAATACAGGCGGGAGTCGAGGATATAGGCTTTACCACAGGAGCAAAGGTTGAGACCTTTGAAGCACTTGAAATCTTCCAATTCTGGAAGAAGCAGAAGCTCAGGAGGGAGCTACAACTACCATTGGATTGGTGCTGAGAGGAGAAAATATGGACCATTGAGTTTCACGTCCAGATGAAAGAAGGAAAGCGCAGAGGAAGAGAACAGATCTGGGCTGTTAGATCTTGCATAGATAGCCGATAGTCGTCAGATCTGAGAGGAGATGAATGAGGTTTAATCCTCGTAGGAGCAAAGGAGAGGACTCATCAAAGTCCCGAAAATATCAGGACCGTCCATCATTGAAGAGGACGTGTGGCAGAGATCCAAACCCATTGGGGTTTCAGATACTGGAAGGTTGAAGGACTGGGAACTGTAGAGTTGCTGCATCATGAACTCCCAGTTCGCGAAGTCCCGAAGGAGTAGGAGCCATTGAATCAAGGAGCACATAGTCGTAGATCACGTAGGAGGTAAGGCTTCAGACAATCGGGTTTTAGAGTTTCAGAAGTCTAGAGGGAGAGTTGCATGGTCAACTCAACTCTCGAAATCTCAAAGAGAAAAACTCCAAAAGGTGGGTCCCAAGCAGGCTAGAGGATACGTGCGGCAGTTAGCCAAAGGAGTGGTCGAGGTTTTGGGGAAATCCCCGAAAGGCCCATTTCGATATTTCAGCTACCGGGGATGCAAAGTATAAGAGTTTGGAACTCTTGACCATGAAATCCTGAAAAGACACAAGCCGTCGGATCAGGAGAGGCTATGAGTTGTTGATCCCAGTCTGGAGCGGAAGACCAGTGTTTCAGAGTTCAGTACTTTGATATTTCAGATACTGGGAGCTCGAAGGGGCAGGGAGTTGCTGCAGCTGGGATCGTAAAATCCCGAAACGCGAAAACCCAAAAATAGATGGAGGAATAACGTTGGGCTACGGAATAGGGTCAGCCATTTCGACATTTCAGGATTTGTCTTTTTAGCCATTCCGAGGACAAGAAATCGGGCACTTCAGCGTTGGTAATCTCGAAGTCCCAAAAGTGACGTATTGTTGGAGTGGGACTACGGTCGTAGATTTTGGCATTTCAGAGTTCGGCTATTTGGCAACTCTGATGATAAGGAGCTGAGGCACAAAGGATTGAAAACCCTAAAATCATGAAACACATCATGCCTTGGGAGTGGGTTACGGTCATACATTGAGCCATTTCAGGGTTCGACACTTCAGCAATCTCGAGGACAAGGAGTTGGAACGCTTGGCATCAGAAGTCCCGAAGTCGCGAAAGGCGACGAGTTTGTGGAGTAGGTTGTGGTCATGGGGAAAGTGGTCACATGGACCGAGGATTGGCCAAGGGCTACTTGTTGATTGAACCATTTCGGCATTTCAAAGTTCGGGGAATCGAAGGGTCAAGAACCTCGACATCAAAACTCTCGAAATCCCTTTTCGGAAAGGGTCACGGTGATGTTTGGTGGCCATGTGGAGGTGAAGACTCATGCCTGGTGCATTGCTTGTGTAGGTGGGGTTTTCACAAAGGACCTGTGGATCTGATTTGTTGAAGGTTCCAATAGGGAACTAAAGGAGCTGATTCGGCTCGAGGAGAAATCATAACGATCCTAAGATCGAGAGGTCACCCAGAACCTGCTGAGGCAGGGGGGTGCTGCGTTATTCTTCCTTCCCCATCAGCCATGATTGAAGGGACAGTGCACCATGGCATGTCCATTCCCTTGTCTGCGGTAGAAGTTGCATTCTCTATAGTCCAACAAGCTTCCGTTGACCCCGATCGAACTCCCGCACAAGAGTTAGATCTAGTTCTCGAGCCTGCCTGGGCTCAAGGTTCCCTTGCCACTACTGATTCTTTAGACTTGGTCTTGCCCTATGATGAGGCAATTTTAGAGGCATTGACTAGTCCAGCCAGACCTTGGGATGATCTCCATTAGAGATCATATTTCTTCTGAGAGTTAGGAAGAATAGAGGCAGGATAATTTGTGTTGACTATGACTGGAGATAGGTCTTGTCATATCAATCCTATGGATACACATGCAGTTTATGCCAAGGGTAATATGGAAACCATCTCTAAAGTGATACCTATCGATATCTCTAGAACCCCTGGCATCGTGGATAATATCTTGATTAGAGATCACTGTTCCCCCGAGGAGATTTGGATATATACAGATTTATTTAAAGAATTCCGCGACGTTTTTGCTTGGTATTACGAGGAAATGGCAGGAATTGATCCAAGAATCTTCGAACATGAGATTACGACTTACCCTGATGCCAAGCCGGTCCGACAGAAGATTCTTCCCTTTAATCCTTAGAAAGTAGTAGCTATTAAGGTTGAAGTAGAGAAACTACTCAAATCTGGTTTCATCTACCCCGTCCAATTGACTCAATGGGTGTCGAATCCCATTCCAGTCAACAAAAAGCAGGGAACGATTCACGTATGTATGGACTTCCATGATTTGAATAAGGCCTGTCCAAAGGATAATTTCCCCATCCCATTCATTGATCAGATCATGGATGAATGTGCAGGCTGTGAGGTCATTTCTTTCATGGATGGTTTCTTGAGATACAATCAGATACAGATTAAGCCCGAGGACCATCATAATTTTTTTTTTATCTATCCATGGGGTACATTTGCTTATCGAAAGATGCCTTTTGGCCTAAAGAATGTTGGAGCCACTTTTCAGTGGGCCATGTATTTTTATTTCCACGATATCAAACACCTAGTCGAGGCTTATCTTGATGATTTAGCATCACGATCTCGTAAGAGAGTTGATCATCCCACACACCTCTGACTTATCTTTGAGCGATGTCGCTACTATCAGATTCGCTTGAATCCAAACAAGTGCATTTTATGCGTGACGTCGGGTCATCTATTAGGTTTCATAGTGTCAACAACAGGGATTGTTATAACCTTGATTTACACCAGACATGCATACCTAGCAACAAGCCATCTTACTTACTATTTTTTCCAAGCCAATACTGAATAACTCTTCTTAAAAACCAATTTTTTGAAGATGTACGCACCCTGCACCACTACTGTCCGCATATGTATGCTAGCTGCACCATTACTACCCACGTACATACAGTAGCTGCACCATTACTGCCCACATACGTACGCTAGTTGCACCATTACAACCCGTGTATACCCACAAAAGTTGTAAGGGAATACGGTCTTTTGGGTAGTTTCCTAACCAATTGACTGCGCATAGCCCGTCACCCAACTGAATAAATATATTTTTAGCATATAAAATAAGGTGTTGGGGTCCCATTCTAGGGAGAAGCATGAAAGTAGTGAAACTCTGCCCATTTCCTAATCCCCCCTTGCCCCAAGAATTTGCAGCCACATTGTGAGTTTGAGCCACAATTCCCCATTCTTTCCCTTTTTCCTCATCCATAAGCCTATGCCTATTCTCTAGAGAAAAGTGTGAGAGAAAAAGGATATGTGGAAGAGGTTGGAGCTTGGTTCGAGGAGCAATCACTGATCTCATTTTGTAAGTGACATTATGAGATTAATATAGAGAAGTACTTTTGCCATCCTGCCATATGATGTGTTTTATCTATATGTACGATTTGCATTTTGTTATGAGATCTAACCCATTAATCCATATATAGAATGCTTGTTCGTAGTTTCTTATTTGTCTCTTGGTGAATGCAGGTCAACCTTGGGAGGATATTTTCATTCGAGAAGTGATCGAATGCATTGGGATCGACACCAGATGCAGAGTTCAAGGTAATACTACTAGATCCCTATACTTTGTAATTTATATATGAATGTGGGGTGTTGTCGGGATAGTGGTTAAAAGTAAGAGACTTTAGACGGTTAGCTCTGCTTTCACTTTAGAACCCTATTGTAGTCCATAGGGGGGTTTTCCCACTATAGTAGGGATCATGGTTGATCCTCTAAAGGTTGAGGCGATAGTTCAATTGCCTCCCCCATGCACATTCCCTCAACTTCAGAGTTTATAGGGAAAATCCAATTTTCTTCAGCGTTTTATCGCAAACTATGCCGAGATCACTAAAGGGTTTATGCATTTACTAAAGAAGGGAGTTCCTTTTCATTGGGATGAAGCTGCTCAATTCTCTTTCGAAGAATTGAAATGAACCCTTACATCTGCCCCTCTACTTCGACCACCCAATTATAATAAATATTTCTTATCATATTTGGTGGTGACAGATTCGACCATTGGTATGGTCTTGGTTCAGGAGGATGATTTTCTTGAAGAACATGTCATTTATTACCTAAGCCGAGGCCTAGTTGGACCAGAAATCAACTACTCCCATGTTGAAAAACTTGCGTTGGCAATAGTACATGCTATCCAATGATTCCATCACTATATCTTGTTTCACACGACCACCTTCATTGCTGTTGTGAATCTGTTCCAATATGTGTTGACACGACGTGTAATCGATAGAAATATCAGTAGATGGATCATTATCCTCCAGGAATTTGACTTGGATTTTGTGTCTGCGAAATCTAAAAAGTCGTTGGTATTTGCAGAACTTATATCGGAACTTTCGGTCGAGTCAGATGATGTTACGCCTGAAGAATCACCGATTAAAGGAGATCTTTTTCTGATTTCATCTTCGGACCCCTGGTATGGAGATATACTAGTCTATCTCTAGAATTTGAAGTGCCCTTCCTTTGCTTCTCGTGATGAGCGTCGACATATATGCCGTCAGGAAAAAAATTATCTCATACTCGAAGACACTTTATATTGTCGAGGTGTAGATTGCATCCTTCGTCGGTGCCTTACACATGAAGAACCATAACTCGTGCTTAACAACTACCACACTGGAGCATGTGGTGTTCATTTGTTTGGGTTGGCAACAACCCAAAATATTCTACGAGCCAGTTACTATTGGTTGACGTTAATCAAAGATTGCGTTGAATCGGTCAAGAAGTTCCACCTGTGTCAGATCTTCTCACGAAAGATGAGGGCACATCCTTCTCCCATGTTTCCTGTCATCACAATTGGCCCCTTCACCAAGTGGGTTATTGATTATACTACATGCCACCCCCCTTCATCCAGGGGGCACCGTTATATCATTGTAGAAGTATACTACTTCACCAAGTGGGTCGAATCTATGCCAACGTTCAAAGATGATGGAGAGACAACAACTCTCTTCTTGTTTAATCATATAATAGAAAGGTTCGGTGTCCCGAAGGAGATTGTCATTGACCATGGCAGTCACTTTCAGAACAAAATGATGTCTAAGTTAACATCAAAGCTAGGGTTAGATAAGAATACTCATCACCTTATTACCCACAAGCAAATGGTCTGGTGGAAGCTGTGAATAAGTCTCTCAAGACCATTCTACAACGAACGATCAATTTAGCCAAGTCAAATTGGCATTTGATGTTGTACTCAACATTGTGGGCCTACCAAAGGTTTGTAAAGACTACCACTAGTTTCTCACATTTTCAACTCATTTATGGGTTTGAATCATTCTTTCCTATAGAATGCCAGATCCTATCTCTTAAGTTGGCAGTACAATTATTTCCAGACACTTCACCGCTTGAGGAATGCTTATTATATCTTGAGCATCTTGATGAGAAACAACGTGATGTAGCCTTGGATAGTGAGGCTAATAAGAAGAAAGTCAAGTGTTAGTATGATCGGTCCGTTCATCCTCAGATTTTCTCTGAAGGTGACCTTGTCCTGGTCTATGACCAAGATAAGAGTCCCCTGGGGGAAGGCAAGTTCAAACCCATGTGGTTCAGACCGTTCATCATGAAGGAGGTATTAATGAAGGACGCTTATCGTCTGGTTGAATTTGAAGGGAAAGATTTAGTGGAGCCTAGAAATGGGCTCTACCTCAAGAAGTATTACTTGTAGGTCGGTCGCCTTGGGTGAAATCTTGTATATATGTATAGTTCTTATACATTTTTAGTTTTGGTCTTTTTGTTTTATGGACGTGTCATTTTTGATGTCATATTTTTCACCATGGAAGATGTCAAGTGAATCAGATGTGTTCATTATATTCGCGGATAGTGCTAGTCGACACACTCAGAGGCTTGCTTCTCCAGCTTGGGTGATCTTCACACCTCAAGGCCAGTTGTTATCTTTTGAAGGTATCTGTTTAGGTGACGCCACAAACAATGTCACCAAATATAGTGCAGTAATAGAGTTTCTTCGTGATGCCTTGTCGCACGATATCTCTTACCTCTGGGTCTACTTAGATGCACAATTGGTTGTGTCCCAGTTAAATGGGGTTTACCGCGTTTATGATCCTACTCTACATCGACGATTCCTTAGGGTACGTCTCTTAGAACACTTTTTTGATTACATTACGTATATCCATGTTCCTAGGAGATTGAATCAAATGACAGATACTCTAGCTAATCAAGTATTAGATTGGCATATTGCATACACGTAAGAAAAAACACACACATACACATGTATATACATTTGTAAATAAATGTAACCCATAACAAAAAAATATGTACATATATATATATATATATATATATATATATATATATATATCAAAAGTATCAGAGTACATAGGTGGGCGCAAGCACCTTAAAAAGTAAAGAGTTTGGTATACAACACGAGGCTTATTCCCTAAAAAATATAAAAAGAGTGTCCTCAGCATGAAAATGGTCTACCCTAAGATAATGACGAGGTCTATTGGCCCTTCCATAGTGGACTAAAATGTTTTCTAAACACCAAAATAGCTAGACCCAGGTCCGTGGCACCCCAACAACATGAGGCTACATAGATGGAGGGAGATCCTCGATCTCAGCCATGGGCACAATATGGGTGAGTGCGGTCAAGTTCTACTCCACTCTTCTCAAAACTCTCTCAGCCTCTCTGGCTGGAGGTACGCCCACTGCTGCTGTTGATACGACGACCGCTGCTGGTAAAGCCTTTGGTAATGGATGACACCTGCTCCATGAAAAATAAGTTGGATGCACTAGTCCCACATCTGTACATAACAGATACAAATTTCTCAAGTACTCCGATATACATAAAAATGATATATATAAAAAGAAACTAAAAAATTAATTTTTTTTAAAAGAAAACATACCTAACTCTCCTCGCTCTGCTCCAAGAGGTACGGGCATGTCAGGATCCCTGGAGAAGTTGATCCCGACATAGGGGTAGTCCTCTATAGACAGAATCTGCCGAGACCACCAATTGAAAAAAGTATCATCGAAGGCCTCAATGGTCTTCCCTCCCCCCTATCGTGGCAACAATGCTTCCCATCGGCACACTGCTGGGAAGGAGACCACATGCCCCTGTACTATCTCTTGTGGACTAAGACAGGGTACCCTCTCGAACAAGAAAGAGCATAGAATAGTTTCGAACCTGAAGTTCTTGGTGTTCTGCCCATGACACTCTGTGAGCTATCTCTTCATGCAGTCTAGCATGGTTGTACTCCAATTGAACACTTGTGCATTTAAGCACTGTACTGCGCAATGCATATGTGCCTGGGAGGCCTGATGTAAATATGTGGATCTAGTGATCCACCCAATAAGTAAAACTATCACTTTTAGTGATAGGTTGGTGATTTTGTGGATTGGTACCTGGGAACCCACTTTATCTGTTCCGACCTCACAGTGTTGCTCGATCAAATCGATAATGTTGTGAGGCCTAGAGGGAAAATAACGAAGGTTGATTGGTTCCCCTCTCCTCAAGAGGCCAGCTAGAAAATAAATATCTTTAGTTGTTGGAGTCAATGACTGCCCCTTGAGTATAAATGCCTCTGTATCTGGGTGCCAGTAATCCATTAAGGCGTTCAACAACCTGGGTTGTGCCCTCATGAGTAGACACCAAAATAATTTCCACAAGCCGCATTGTTTTAATGCGACGACATCAATAGGGTTTTCCTTGACTAGTATATCAATGTCCTCATGCTCCCTCTCTCTCCAATGGACATACATACTGCAAAATGTCAAGTTCAAAGAGGAGTCAAATAATGCATTTTCACTTTTTTAATATGTTAGAGGGTGTACGCGGGTTATACTGGGCACAATCACGTATGTACACGGGTAGACTATTCTTTGACCATATGCATATGCAGGCTGTTCTTAGACAACCCACATACACACAGGGCCGACCTTTTTAAAGGTGCATGCCCCCCCAAAAACAAAAATAAATTCAAAAAGAAAGAATGGAAATGCAGGAGGGCTAGTTTGTACTTGGTCCAAGAGAAAGTTCGTTTTGTCCACTGAAGCTCCTTGAATCAACTTCTTTCACAAAGGGGTGTTTTTGGATTTTTGGTCAATTCTCAATTTGCAATGGTGATAATCAGTTGCCATCTTCTATTTATAGACTTTTTTGGCCCTTTTTGTCATTTTTTGACCCCCATTGTCATTTTTTCTGGCTTGAAAATCATGTAACGTGGTTCTTGAGTTTCTCATTGGATGTTATGATACACTTTACCTTTGGTTCAACGAACTTTTTTTGGGAGTTGGGGCACTTTTAAGGTCCTTTGGTGAAAATTCGTTTTTCCAACTTTGTACATTTAAGTTAGGATTCCACCTCCACTTGTTACACCTCATTGTCGTTTTTTCCTTTACCATAGGATTGACCTCACCGAATTGTGACACAGAACCATCATTGATTCTCTAGAAGTTTCGTAATTTAGTGGTAGATCCTACCCTTACATGGATGCCCTAGGTAGATCCTGGTCGCATTTGGGTTTCCATGCCGTCGCTAATGACTATAGGCTTGGGAGTCATTTTAGTCTTGTTTTGATTATGAGTTTGAGCCTTCACATGTCTGATATATTATCACTCTTAACCTCACCCTCGGGACTCCCAAAAAATGGGTCTTCTTTTAAGCCCTTTTCAGACCCTCTAAACATGCAAAGATTGCTAAGTGATCTTGTTGCCCTTCACGCTCGCCAAACTAAAATTTGAAGGCATGTCTATTCGGTGGTAGTTTACCCCTTTTTCATTCTAGATGGTCATTTGTACAAACAAAGGTATACTCTAGGAACTTCAGTTCACTAGAAGAGTATTCTCAAGTATACATTTAAACCTTTTTCGAGCCTAAGGGACTAACTTTACGAAAAAGGAACCCCCACGGAGTCCATAGTTAAGCTCTTTTCAGACTCCCTAAAATTGAAAATATCGTTGAGTGAGCTTGTTTCTCCACACTTGTTAAACCGGTCCAGAAGAACATCCATTAAGGAGTTTATAGTTAAGCTCTTTTCAGACTCCTTAAAAGTGAAAAGATCGCAGAGTGACCTTGTTCTTTTACACTTGTTAATTGGTTCAGAAAAACATCTATTGGCATGAGTTTACCCCTTTTTTCAGCCTGCAGATTAAGGAGGAAAAAGGTACACCTCATGAGATTCGTCTCGCTGAGAGAGTTCTCCTCAGTGAATTTCACCTTTTTCGGGCTAAGGAGACTAAATCTAGAAAAAGGTAGTGAGTCCATAGTTAAGCTCTTTTCAGACTCCTTAAAATTGAAAAGATTGCCGAGTGATCTTGTCTGTGTCACACTCGTTAAAATGTTTTTGAATAGACGTCTTTTCAGTGCTAGTTTATCCCTTTTTCGAGCCGACTAGACTATCTCCGAAAAAGGTACCCCAGTGGAGTCTTCTTTGCGCTTTTTCAGACTCTCTAAAAATGAAAAACCACCGAGCTTACCTTCTATGGGCTTGTTTAAAATTACATTGAAGGGCGTTATCATTATGTCTTATCAATCACATTTTCATTCCTGCGTCTTTGGCCTAATGTCAGATCCTTGTTTCTTTGAATTGAACCTTTGAAGCATGCCTTATACGCAAGCCTTGTAGCACTTTGCCTTTGCGTCTTGACACCTTGACCCATGGAGGAATTTTCTCGAGTGTCCTTTCCCTTCACATGTATCCTTGCTCTGATAATTAGTGTGTTCCTTGCACTTGGAACTAGTATGCTTGTGACACTCGTTCCTCCTTTGTAACACAACATTCTTTTATTTTTTTTCAAGCTTTCAAAATATTGAAAAAGACAAAAAAATCAAATATACCCGAAAAAGAGGATGGGAAAAGTATTCATTGAGCCTTATTCCCATGTTTAGTTTAAGGCAAACAAATCCACCATATCCATTGAGAGGATATGACACATCTTCCAACAGGTCCATGAGAGTTTGCAGAAAGCCAATGCTAAGTACAAGAAGCGCCAAGATCAACACTGGGTACCACACAAGTTTCAAGTGGGAGACAAGGTTTGGTTACATTTGCAGAAAGAGTGCTTTGTAGGTCCCCATCAGAAGCTTTGTGCACTTTTCTATGGGCCTTACACTATCACCAATGTTGTGGGTGATAATTCTTTTGAGCTAAACACTCCCCCCTTCCTTGGCTTGCACCCAGTTTCAATGTGGACCTCATCCAACTATATTTTCCACCATTATTGGACACCTCGGAGATCCCAGAACAATTGACACAAATAGATCTCAACCTTGAATGCATGGAAGATGCATCCACTAATCATATAGTGGAAACACAAGTCAAGGGAACTCACCAACAAAGGATCCAACATTATCGGGTTGTCAAGGTAGGGCAACTCCTACACCAAAGCAAGTGGCTCACCCAGGGCCAAATTCAGTAGAAATTTCCTCACCTGATGGGGTCACTCAACACAATGGAGACCATTTCTTCCTAAGGAGGGAGGCCTAATCCAGGTGGATATTTTTCGCCACCCATCTATTCCAACTGGCTCATCTTGACAGTTTTTAGTTCATCACGTTTCTCTGTAATGATGACATTTATTTGTAATTGTGGGTTATTCATTTCCAGGGTTGTCCTAAATCCATACACAACATCAAGGTGTATATTGGTGGTCACCCACCTATTCCAATTGGCTTATTTTGGAAGT
Source organism: Picea engelmannii (assembly GCA_009831015.1). Lineage (NCBI taxonomy): Eukaryota > Viridiplantae > Streptophyta > Pinopsida > Pinales > Pinaceae > Picea > Picea engelmannii. The sequence goes on from ML853600.1 coordinate 24,698, forward strand.
TTCCATGTCAATACATCTTTATGTACTTCCAGGGTTGTTTTGGGGTTCTAAACAATTTTTTTTTGGCTTTCCACAATCAAACTGTATACAGAGTTAGATTTGGATGACATAATGTGTATTTCTCAAAAATACCTTTCCAACGGGCTATCACACTCCTAAAACGGAGGTCATATGCAAAAATTACGACCCCGGGAAGTTAAGGTACCAACTTACCCATCAGGGCCCACATAACTTTTGGCATTTCATCTGCTAGTGTTATGTTTTTGGATGTCTAGGGTTTTGGAATTAATGAGTAATGTTAAAAAGGCCTATGAAGCCTCATTGTAATCATTCTTCTCAAACATATGTGCGTAGCAGCCACATCTCTTCTCAAAGATAGCTACCACCATTCGAGCATGTTCTTTTTAGTTATCCAGTTTTTATAGTTTCAACCTATTTTCTTTATTCAATAGAAGTTATTGTTCACTAGATATATGTTGTTGTTATCCGTATCTCTATGTTATTGTATTCAACCTGTTATTCATTTCGTTCCACTCATAAATTTGGATCAGATCTTGAAGTATTCCTTTCACAGACAACATGGTGGTTGTAAGTTTAGTAGTAATGTGACTATAGGTATGCTAGACATAAGTATATCATGCAAGATTTTCTCCTAGTGATCTCATCTTGCACCCTTCTCTTTTTCTCCTATATTGTGTCCTTAATTTTATCCGCCTCCCCATGAACTTTTCTCCAATTCTGCATTTGGTTCAGCAGAATATCATTTTTATGTGCACGTTTAGGAGCTTTTCAGTGCATTTTATTGCAGTAGATGAAAAAACATAGAGTAAGAAGAATATCAGTTTTGTGTGCTTGTTCAAGAGATTTGCAATACATTTTGTTGTAATAGATTAAAAAACACAGAATAAGTAGATGGACACATCTTGCAGAGGTATATATTATTATTGGGGTTTATGGTATAACAACAGAGCTTTACACTACATAGGAGCTGCTTCACACAAAAGAGGAGCTTCAAGTAGTCTGTCTTAACTACCGAGGTTATATATTGTCTCTCCTACCTTGATAATATATATACTTTACTTATAGATATATATTATATATACTATCTTGTATGAAGTCTATACTAGCTTGTATGAAGTTAGTAGAGATAGATATACACTTTATTGGCTAGCTTCCATTGAGACTCTATCCATTATAAACCTGAAATTTTCATTTTCCTGGTTTGAAAGTCTCTGGCATCTCCAGCGCTTGATGTTTTGTCAAGGGTAGGTGTGACCACACTATCCAAATCTATGAAAGTAAGTTGCTTGCCATATACACACTCGTACTATTGGAGAATCCCATCAAGATAATCTTCTTATTGGAGAGATATTAGGCATTTCAAAACCATGAGGAATAACATATACATAGTAAGTAGAGATATTTTCAAATGTAAGTCATTTTAATCAGATACGAAGAGTGCATCAAGTGATTGCTAATTGCATTAGAAAAACATATGAAAATGAATATGTTTAAGTTTAAGTTTATACTACAAACTTGATATGAATGCATTCATAAATAGGGTGGATAGGGTATATGGAGAAATAAAGTCTTACAATTGATTTTTAATTTTTTCAAATTCTTGATTTCCTTACTCGTTTGTCATTAGAGCTTCTAGGGAAGGTTATGCATGCATCTATGAAGCTGTAAATTTTAATACTATTGAAATCCTTTGTTGCAAATTTCGTAGACAAATATGTTCATAGCTATAAGATTCTTTGGAGATAGAGAAATCACTTCTACATTCGGGTCTGTAAGTTAACCAAATTCATTAAAAAAATTGCTTCTCTAAATTCAAATGTGACCCTATAATTTTCCATATTCCCTCCCCAAAGCACCGATGTCCCTTTTAGAAATGAAAGTAAACAATATATTTAAACCCATGTGTCTTAGATATGAGAACATTTCTTCAATTATTTTTCTGTAGTGAGCTATATAAAGTGATAAATGTAGGTGTAAACCTAAATATAATTCAAATCTAGAGTAGGTGACAGTTGATAAGAAGAAGATATAAGATATAGGGTTATGCTTGCTTTGATTCCTTGGAAAATTTATCTTTCTCTTCATAGGAGGAGATCGTATTCCACTGTTGGGGTCGGCATTGGAATCTAATTGTTACTACACTGAGTTACTGTAGGATTTGTTACTAGAGGAAGTGCTAGATTCCATAGACAGAGATATCAAGTTAGACTTTGTTTCACACCATCAGGAAGGGTTATATGAGTGTGGTTTATAGGAGAAATCCCATGTCTTTCATCTCTACATTCGTCCCTGATCTTACTACCCATAATGATGACTTTCAAGCTATTAAACCCATTTGTCGACATTCTAGGCCACATATATCCCTATTCACAGTCTTTGAGGTATCACACAAAGGGAAGAAACTAACATTGCTCATAGAGACTAGTACGAACATAGCCTTCAATTTCTTCAACCATTTCAGAGACCATCTTCTTATTTAGTGGTTTCCAGACAACATCTCCTACATGCATTTTCTCTACACCTTAGAAGTTCTCTGTTAGGCACCAGATCTATTATAATATAAGAAAATCGAAATATTGCAGTGAATACCAGTGGAATAAAAAGAAAGAACAATAATATAGCAGCGAAACAACAAAACATATGGAACCACAACACTAAAATAATACCTTTATTGATAGGAAAAAATGTTCACTTGCCTCTTCAAGGGGAAAACCTCCAGCAGAGAAGAGCTCTATTACAATAATTCTCAAGATAAATCCATCTCATAACTTCTACTCTTATTTATACTAATTCTATATTCTAAAGAACATTCTATAGGAAGATTGTTCTAGAAGTAGAAGCTTCTATTAGGTCTTCTTACATTGACATTTTCATATTTATTAAATAGGCCTTATTAACTAGTATCAACCTTTATTACATGGAAATATATTATTCTACCTATATGAGAAGTTAGGGGTTTAGGTCCCTAACATGCCCTCCCCCTTGAAGAACAACCTTTTCCTCAAGGCGTGAGATGAGGAAATCCCTGGAGAATAGTTTTCGGCTCCCAGGTGGCATCTTCTGGAGTTGTATCTTTCCACTACACTAACACCTCCTTGATGGTGCACTGACAAAAACGATGTTCACACTGGTCCAATACTGCATGTGGCTGCATCCATATGTAACCTTCAACATCCAACTCCGAAAGATTTTTTTTAGTTTGGAACTTAGTTCCAATCACCTTCTTTAAGCATGAGACATGAAAAACATGATGGATCTTAGAATGAATGGGCAGAGATAAATGATAGGCCACTAATCCCACGTGCTTGAGAATGATATAAGGACTATAAAATTTGGGAGAAATATTTTGACAATGTTTAGCTTTGAGTGAAGTCTACTTGTAAGATTGTAGACGAAGAAACACGTGGTCTCTTGTACCAAATTGGCATTCTGAACATCCTTGATCTGCTTGTTGTTTCATACGATTATGATCCATGAACAAATTGTCTTTGAGAGCAGTAAGAATGGAGACACATATTGTAAGATTTTTTTCAACCTCCTGAACCTTTGAGACCCCCAATATGTAGGAAATAACTGATAGGGGATTTTGTCTGTATACTAATTCAAAAGGAGTCATGCGAGTAGCAATATGGTAAGATGTGTTATACCACCATTCTTATAGGGGTAACCACTGAGCCCATTGATGTTGTGGGTCAGATGAAAAACACCTCAAATATGTTTCCAAAAACCTGTTGACAACTTGAGTTTGGCCATTAGTCTATGGGTGATTAGCAGTACCGAGATGTAATTGTGTGCCATGGAGCCAGAATATTTCTTACCAAAAATTACTAGTGAAAGTTGGATCTCTGTCAGATACAATAGAATGATGCATTCCATGAAGCTTGAAAGTATGATCCATGAAAATATGAGCCACTGTGATTGCTGTGAATGGGTGTTGAAGAGCACAAAAATGAGCATATTTGGAAATGCGATCAACTACTACCCTGATCACTGACTTATTTTCATATTTAGATAATCCCACAATCAAATCCATAGAAATGTCCCTCCAAATAGTGGGTGGAATCAGAAGCGATTGTAGTGTTCCCAGATCTTTGATAGTTTCCCCCTTGTTGCATTGACATACATCAAATTCATCTACAAAGGTGTGGATGTCTTGTTTCATACCATCCCATAAAAAAGAATGTTTAAATCATTCATAGGTTTTACTAAACCCGAAATACCCTATTGTGGGTGAAGCATGAAGCTCATAAAGCACCGTGGATTTAAGTTACGACTGGTGGCTTACATATAGATGAAATTTGTAGTGAAGCTCTTCATTGTGCCAAGAGCATGATGGAGAAACTGGAGAATTGTCTTGCAATTTTTGGATTAGTTGAGAAGTTTTGGGGTCTTGCATCCATTCCTGGCAAACAACTTGGAGCTAATATGGTACAATGAAGGAGAGGGAAAAAATGGATCCTTCTTCTTCATACTTTCTAGACATATAATATTCCACTACATTTTATTTTTCCTTCCTATAAATGATCTCATAATCGTAGCCAAATAGCTTGGTCACCCATTTTTGTTTCTCTTTAGATGAAATCCTCTTTTCTAGGAAATACTTGAGGCTTTGGTGGTCGATTTTAATTTGGAAGAATTTCCCCAAGAGATAAGGACACCATATATCCATAGCATGCAAAATAGAAAACATTTCCTTTTCATAGATTGATTGTCCAAGATGTCACTCCGAGAGTTGTTTGCTAGTGAAGGCCAAGGGTCTACCCTCTTGTATGAGTACTACGCCAATGTCTTT
>ML853600.1:29610-44106 GCA_009831015.1 Picea engelmannii
GGGGTTTCCAGCAAGGGGGGCGCACCATTCATTGAGGAGGGATTCGTCCTAGCTGAGGAGAAGGGATTCCGGGAATTCCAGGTAGTGGGTTTCCTTTGCAGGTGTCTTGGCATCATTCTTGGTGGTTTTCCGGAGTCTTTCAGAGGAGGATCGATTTGTATTGAGAGTGGGACGTTTTCCCAAAAGGAGGGCGCACCATTATTTGGAGGGTAGCTAGATCTAAGGATCTAGCCGGTATTTGAGGATTTGAGCACTTGGGTTCTCATTGCAGCATCCTGATCTATCATTGTGGAGAGTTTTGGAGCATTTGGAGGCCTCTTTCATCAGGGCCGAATTATCTAGGGCTTCAGTCATCTAGTGGGGCGTACCATTCAGTGGGGGATTTCAGATCTACAGAGATTGAGAGGGATCTTGGAGATTCGGGCACCTGGGTTGTTCTTAACATCACTCGATCTACTGTTTGGCATATTTCTGGAGGTGATTGGACATCTTTGGCACCAGGGCCGACTTGTTGAGGTGCTTCAGTTATCTAGCAGAATGTGGCATCTTCCAGCAGTGAGGGGTTTGGCACTTGGCATTGGTATTCATCTCTTATCCAGCCTTTGGAGGCTTATTTTGTATTGTTGAGAGCATTTTGTAGCAGCTCATACTTGTTATCCATTGTCTATCATATTGGCCATCTGTTGAGCATTCCAGATCAGCATCTCTATTGTAGCAGGTTCTTCTATTTTATGAATAAAGAAGAATTGAGATGTTTTGGCGTGTCTATCCTATTGCATATGGTTGAGGTATGTTCCATGGTTATATATTTATGTTGTTTTCTACATACACACATCTAAACACATATAAACAAGTAGATAAACAAATTGTTTGAAGAAATACCACAACCAGGAAAAAGTTTTAAAAAGAAACCAAAACAGTGATGATCCTTGCATAATGGCTTGGGATCATTACAGTGGTATCAGAGCTTAAAATCCTACAAACCTGAGGGGTATTTATGGATAGTTGGAAGGATATGGATTTGTTTTACCTTGCTAGAGAGAGTATGATCTGTAAAGGGGAATATTATGTCCTTGGGGAGGAAACTAGAGCTCAATTGATATTTCAACAGTTTTTATCTATAAAAAACCCTAGGTGGAGCAAAGAGGAGATTACATATTGGGTCAACATAGCAGAGGAAAACAAATCTATGGATATTTTGGACTTTACTAGAGATATTGTTGAGTGTGATAGGGAATATCAAACCCTCAATGAGATTCTCAGGGATCTAGTGACATTCCATCATTTTGTATCCTATAAAAATCCTAGTTGGAGCAAAGATGAGGTTACACATTGGGTCGGCATGGCAGAGGAAAATAGAGATATGTCAGCTAGATGGTTGGAAGAACAGAGAAACCCCATGCCCAATAGGAGCACACAACCTTGCCACTATTGCAAGGGGCCATGGGAACCAGATCATAGGTGTAGGGATCAAAATCACACTATTGAGGCACATTATGATGAGGTGTGTGTGGATAGAGCGATAGAGATTGATTTAGAGAATTCGGATGATGACAGTGACTCATGCACAAATGCTAGTGATAGTGACTCTACCTCAGAGGATAGTGATGATGATTCTTGCACAGAGGCTAGTGATGCTTGCACGCTTGAGGAGGATGATGACTCTTGTGTAGTGGATAGGTATCTGGATGGACTGCACGATAGCCCCAGTGTCTACACAGAAACGTCACATACCATTGATGACCTTACGCCTCAGCAGAGTGGTGACGCTAGTGAGGAGTCACACGTGTTAGAACCTAGAGATGATGAGCTTCCTATGGGGGCTGTGACACATCTGACACTTGTTCAGACACCCATGATAGCCACGTCAGATGAGGAGATCAGTGGCACATCAGGTATGATGGATGAGCCTAGTGTGAGGGATGCACACCATGGACAGGTAGACCCACAGATCCAGGAGGAGGTACAGGACGTACATACAGTTGACCCCACACATACAAGTCAGTCAGAGGAGATGGAGTCATAGCTATTGGAGACTCTAGTGGTTGAGCAGATGGCAGAGGTTGACAGGTGGATGGAGCACTTACTTCCAGGATCAGATTGCATGGATGAGGATGCACTCTTTGGCAGTCAGGATGATGATAGCACGTGTCTGGATACATCTATATGGGATCCAGGCGCAGATGATAGTAGCAGGTTGAGTGCACAGGAGGATACAGCTGCTCATACAGGATACAGTGTGAGTCAGGGGGAGATGGCATCTAGTGATGGGATGTAATGGCATACAGGAGTACCTAGTGGCACAGTAGACAGCAGACAGTTCATCACTTTATCTTCTGTAGAGAGTGTTGTTAGTGATGACACTAGCAGTGAGAGGCATGAGGGGGTACCCCAGGATGACTATGATCAGGAGTCACACCACTTAACATCACAGTTGGGAGTTAGTGAGGCTATGATCAGGGAAACCACTAGACATATTGATGACATGCATGTAGTGATGGCAGATTATGGTTGGAGGGAATCAGTGGCACAGGGTAGCTCAGATGGAGGATTTTCCATGGATGATTTTCACACTCTCCGGGAGAGAGTGTCTATGATGAGGACTGACTACCAATAGTTGTTGACAGACAGAGACTACCTACTGGGGATTGGTGAGTTGTATCATAGGGCCCTGAGGGGGCAGGAGTTGGAGGTAGACCGACTCACTCGGGAGTTGGAGAGAACTCGAGGATTCTTGAGAGGCACACAGACCACCCTTCAAGAATCAGAGTCTATATTAGATGGGTCTCTTGAGGAGATTCGCCAGAGATCCACTTCATCTGTCTTAGTGGACAGTCATATGTATCAGTCAGTAAAATTGACAGAGGATGTTGATGATCTAGCAGAGGAGCACCAGTCGATGGGGGACACTTCCATTTGTGTCTTGGGAGTGGTTGATCTCCATATAGAGATTGATCCAGTTGTATGCCCAGGATTTGTGACACAGCATGAGTTTGTGGGAGATGACATGAGTATGTCGGAGCATAATGTGATGAGTGATAGCTCACATAGAGATGTCGAGGTGTATGGTGGCATTCGGAGGGGTATAGTGCCTTGCAGGGAGGAGACACACTCAGGGGAGTATGTAGATGTCACTCCTCTACAGAAACACATAGTTTTGGGAGATCACCTTCACCATTTCAGCTGTTGCATGGTAGATGCGATATGGAGGTTGGTTGACCAGCAGTCGGAGGGGTTACTTCTAGTTGTACTATATGGTTGGGACTCGGTGATGACCACAGGAGATCATCTTTAATGGATACCGATGGACGAGCTTCTGGTCGAATCATTGGATTTGACCAAAGCATGTGACACCTCCCAGTCCTATAGTCAGCTACAGATGTTTCTATTAGCCTGTCCTGACACTTTTATCATAGACAGTAGCGTGAGGAGGGATTGGCCATGGCTGGGAGCATGGAGAGTGAATAGGCCAAGACTATATGACAGGATTACTTATACGGCATACAACAGGTTAGAGGTGGACCGTGTTAGACATACAGTTGAGTCTTGGTGTGTGATGGTGAGCATCATAGACCTGGTGATGATAGATGAGCGTAGTGGGCTTCCGACAGTGATCAGCCTAGCACAGGAGTAGCTAGCGGAAACTGGAAGTGATAAACTTCCAAGTTTTCCATGGGATCTGGGAGTTCACTTAGTTAGCAAGATGTTTCACTACATGATGACCTAGGTGGCGCCAGAGAGCCACACACTCCACCTTGGGTTGGTTTGGAGTAGGCCGGCATGTACTTGTTCTATGGGGCGAAACCTTTTCTTCCTCTTGATCATCATGATAGGGCATGGAGACGTTTGGACAGGTACTTCTTCTACAGAGGTGTCTATGCTGATACAGTTTTTGGGCAGCAGGTTCGGTGGTCACAGGTATTTCAGCTTGAGGATCACGGCGAGGAGGATCCTTTATGTATGCAGGGGACATACAGTCATGGACAGAGTAGTGCAGTGTCAGCAGGAAGATCATCGATAGAGGTTAGCATGGGACTCATGGATTGCAGGATTGAGCAGTTCATTGACCAACAGGGGAGAGTGGACCATTGCAGGGGAAAGTTATTCTAACTTTCCATTTAGCACAGCGGTTGAGGGTGCCTCACGGAGATCTTGCAGTAACTCATTATGGAATCATCATGTGCAGTTGATGGAGACCGTGTGGATCTTGGTAGATATTTGGAGGATGGACTCATTCTGAGATGAGGCCATGGGTCAGGTGCAGGAGATTCACAGGGTTGATATCTTCCAGGATTGTTCTTCACAGAGTATTGCAGTTCACTTCCTGATATGGGATCTAGGGGGTGGAGTGTGCTATTGTTCATCGTTGGATGGGTTCTACTATGTATCCCACAGGTGGACATGGGATCCTGGTATTTTACTTCGGGGGATTTGGGTATTGCTTGAGGACAAGCAATTTTCTAGCAGGGAGGACTGTAATGTCCCCACTTTGGGACATCACCATAGGGCAGAGATTTATGATGACCAGAGTAGCCAGATGGGTGCTAGAGCGAGTACAGTGGTATTTGAGAGGCATTGTGGGGTCCATCTTGCATTGATGATAATATTCCTTCATTATGAGCCATTCCACACAGGTTGGCTTTGGTTTCGTTGCATTCTGACAATTTCCATGATTTTGACTATTTTGAGCTATAAGTCAATGGAATTCACTTAAGAGGTCATTTTGGGAACATTACTTAGAGGAACCTCTCAGTGTAATAGCTCATTGGAATCAGGAGGAGCAACACTACAGGATGGGATGGCTAGAAGTGACTTTCAGTGGCCAGGGAAGCCACAAGGAGAGATAAGGAGCTTTTCAAAGGTAAAAAGGTTAATTAATTAATTAAAGTGATTTAATTAATTAATTAAATATTAATAAAATGAATGTCACTTTGGAGGGACAAGGTGAGCCAAAAATTATAAAGGAAAGGCAAGGGCCTCTTCTCATGGATTCATGTATGTTTATCTTTTGATTTTTGGCTTCTAGCTAGTGAGCCCAACATTGGGGGTTTTGAGGGTTTTGACTTAACAAACCCTAGAGGATAATTAGGTGGTGAAATATTCCACCTAGATTGTCCAAAGCTTGGTCTCGGAGCTGCAATACGCTCCCACGCCATTCTAGTTCCAGATCTACTCAGTTGCAGGAGGATTCCACATCAGTTGCTTGTGCAGGTAGAGAGAGAGCGCACCAGTTGGGGTTTTCGGCAAGGGGGGCGCACCATTCATTGAGGAGGGATTCGTCCTAGCTGAGGAGAAGGGATTCTGGGAATTCCAGGTAGTGGGTTTCCTTTGCAGGTGTCTTGGCATCATTCTTGGTGGTTTTCCAAAGTCTTTCAGTGGAGGATCGATTTGTATTGAGAGTGGGACGTTTTCCCAAAAGGAAGACGCACCATTATTTGGAGGGTAGCTAGATCTAAGGATCTAGCCAGTATTTGAGGATTTGAGCACTTGGGTTCTCATTTCAATGTCCGGATCTATCATTGTGGAGAGTTTTGGAGCATTTGGAGGCCTCTTTCATCAGGGCCGAATTATCTAGGGCTTTAGTCATCTAGTGGGGCGTACCATTCAGTGGGGGATTTCAGATCTACAGAGATTGAGAGGGATATTGGAGATTTGGGCACCTGGGTTGTTCTTACCATCACCCGATCTACTATTTGGAATCTTTCTGGAGGTGATTGGACATCTTTGGCACCAGGGCTGAATTGTTGAGGAGCTTCAGTTATCTAGCAGAGCGTGGCATCTTCTAGCAATGAGGGGTTTGGCACTTGGAATTGGTCTTCATCTCTTATATATCCTTTGGAGGATTATTTTGTATTGTCGGGAGCATTTTGTAGCAGCTCATACTTGTTATCCATTGTCTATCATATTGGCCATCTGTTGAGCATTCCAGATTGGCATCTCCATTGTAGCAGGTTCTTCTATTTTATGAATAAAGAAGAATTGAGATGTTTTGGCTTGTCTATCCTATTGCATATGGTTGAGGTATGTTCCATGGTTATATCTTTCTATTGTTTGTTGCATACACACATCTAAACAAGTATATCAACAAACTGTTTGACAAAATACCACAACCAGGAAAAAGTTTTAAAAAGACACCAAAACAGTGATGATCCTTGCATAATGGCTTGGGATCATTACATCACAGAACAAATCAGGGGTAATATCATACTAAAAGTATGGGAGGCTAATATAGTCGAGATTAAGAAAATGGCCAAATAAATAAAGGAAGAGTGTGAAGAGGCTTTTGATTTTCTAGATAAAAAATCACTAGCATTGGAAAGGACAATTGTGTTGAAGTATTAGGGGAAATCAATGTCGTAAAGCATCAATTGGACATCAAAGAAAGCTTAAACGAAGCTCAGATTGAAATTTCATAGTTGAAGCAAGTTGACATCGCTCAAATTGATAGATGGATGGTAAAGCCAAATCTACAGTTGCAGTCAATAAATTTTGAAGGTAAAAGAATTGAAGACAGGTTGTCGAAATTATAGAGAAAGCTGTATCTTTTTGAGGCAAAGGATGTGACGGAGCCTTCCAGAATTTTAGTACAATTTCTAAGCAGGTGCGTCGAATGTCTTGAAACAGGTGAAAGAAGTACTTCAAAGAAATAATGAAGTAATACATGCATGCTTGTTCTGCCAATATGAGAAAGATATAGAAAGGAAACAAGTGGAATGGTTCAAGTTTCTATTTTGTAACCGTTAATACCTAGGAGTAAGGAAAATTCCAACCGTCTAGGGTTGGTAACCTTTTGTATAAATATAATTTCAAAAGACTTAAAGAAGGCTTTTTCCTAGCTGATTGTAATAGAGAGATCTCTCCTTTTCGAGAATTAAGACAAATGCAGACTAGAGACTCCATATTTCGTCAATCTTGAGTTATGTATTCTTTTGTTCTTTCGTATTCCATCATTTTATTTATATGTCTTTGATGAATGCTTAATCACAACTTAGTACAACATATATTGTGGTTATATGGTTCATTTAGTTATCTAATTATTTACATATTTTCCTATGTGTTGGCTATTAGCGAATACAAGACCTATGAATTAGTTAGATTACCACTTTTCATGCTTCATTAAAGGTTTTACATCCATTTTTCCTCTTCTGTATCAGAGTGATATTCTTCTGTGATTGATGCCTCACTTTGTTAACAACTTTATGTTTTTCTTTCATCACATTCATTATTTTCAAATTTGACTCAGACACAAAAAACGACCTCTGAATTGTTATACTATTAATTTGAATTCAGGAATTTTTCTCATATAATTGAAGATAAGAAAAAGAAAACATAAAAACAACAGATCATTTAATTTTCTTTCCTCCATGACTTTACCTATGGCAAGACAACCTAATATAGAACCTGCCCTCACAGACTAGACTAGCATTGCTTTAACCTTGTTTAATACCATCTTAGAAACTGCTAACACCCGGGTTGAACTTGAACATTCATGGGCAGTGATTGAACATGACATAAGCATCCAGGAACGTTGGGAAGCTAGGCAAAGACAACTCAAAAATCAACCATAGCTTCTTTCGCTAAAGAATTGACTTTCTTTTCATATTTTAAACTCTCTTTATTTTCGGATGCCTTGACATTATACATTGAAGCCTTAAGTATAAACTTGGGAACAACAGAACCTAAAGTTCTTGTTGGTATGTCGCTAACACTCTGTAATTTGTCTCTTCATGCATATCAACATGGTCATACTCCAATCAAAAATGTTTCTCTCCAAACATTGAATGGCACAATGCATGTGTTCTCGGGAGGCCTAGTGAAGGGTTGTGGATCTAGTAATCCACATGATCAAGAGTAATATCACATGTAGAGATAGGATGGTGATCTTGTGGATTGGCACCTGAGAACTTACCTTCTCAGTTTTGGCCTCACAGTACATCCAAATGTAATCCTCGATGTTAAAGGGCCCCGGAGTAAATGTCCTCAAGTTAATTGGTTCCCCTCTCCTCGAGAGGCCAGAAAAGAAGTATATATCCTCTGTGATTGGGGCAAATGATTGACCCTCTAGCATAAAATCCTCTGCATCAAGATGTCAATACTCCACAAGAGCATTGAGCAGCCTATGTTGTGCCCTCATGAACAGACACTGGACAAACTTCCATAGCCCACACTATTTTAGTGCGGGGATGTCTATAGGTTCCTCTTCTACTAAGATATCAATGTCCTCATGCTTCCTCTCCCTCCAATTAACAAACATCTTGTTTCATGAAAAAATGGAGGAGATTCAGTACTTGCATTTTATTTTTTTAGAAGTCTTACAAGGTGTACACAAGTTGTTTTGTACATAGTTGTGTACATACGTGGGCTGGTGGTTTCCTACCCGATTACATATGCGAGTTGGCCTTGGACAACCCATGTACACACAGGGCCTCTCTTTTTTATGCCCCATAATTCTAGGCCTTACCCTAGGGACTCCCAAATGAGCATGCTTTGTTGTCTTTCAAGCTCGCTTTGAAATTTGAAAGCAACATCCAACGAGACTATATTTATTCTTTTCGATGTCAGCTGGATTAACTGAGAAAGTAGCCCCCTGGAGTCTTCTTTAAGCCCTTTTCAAACTCTCTAAAAATGAAAATATTGTGTAGCGATCTTGTTTCCCTTCACGCTCGTCGAAATCAAATTTGAAGGAGCATCTTTTCGGTGGTAGTTTACCCCTTTTTCGGTCCGGACAAATAATTTTACGAATAAAGGTATGCTCTAGGAACTTCAGTTCACTAGAAGAGTATTTTGAGGCATAGGTTTAACCCTTTTTCAGGCTTGTGGGACTAAATCTTTGAAAAAGGAACATTCTCCTTGGTTTTGGTTTACAACCTTTTATAGGCCTTGGATATTACTAATGAAAAAGGAACCTCCCCGAAGTCCATAATTAAGCTCTTTTCAGACTCCCTAAAATTGAAAATATCATTGAGTGACCTTGTTCCTTCACACTTGTTAAACTGGTACAGAAGAACATCTACTGGCATGAGTTTAACCCTTTTTCCATATTGTGGATTATAGTGGAAAAATGTATGCCTCGGGAGATTCATCTCGTTGGGATAGTTCTCCTCGGTTACTTTTATACTTTTTAGGCTAAGGAGACTAAACTCAAAAAAAGGCTTTGAGTCTATAGTTAAGCTCTTTTAAGTGTCCTTAAAATTGAAAATATTTTTGAGTGATCTTTTCTTTGTCACACTCGTTAAAATCATTTTGAATAGACATAATTTTGATGCAAGTTTAACTCTTTTTCGAACCGACTAGACTATCTCTAAAAAAGTTACTCCCTGGAGTCTTCTTTTGCATTTTTTCAGACTCTCTAAACGTGAAAAAACTACCGAGCTACCTTCTATGGACTCGTAAAAAATTGCATAGAAGGGGTCTAATTGTGTCTTGCTTGATCGCATGTGTGGGTCTCATCTTTGCATCTTTGGCTTAATGTCATCTCTATGTTGCTCTGAAATAAACCTTTGAAGCATTCCTTATACGCAAGCCTTGTATCATTTATTTCCTCTGCGACCAACACCTTGACCTGTGGAGGAATTTCCTCGAGTGTCCTTTTCCTGCACATGTATCCTTGCTCTGAGAATTAGTATGTTCTATGCGCTTGAAACTGGTATGCTTGCTTGTGACACTCATTCCTCCTTTGTAATGTAGCATTATTTTATTCTTTTTCAAGCTCTTAAAAATTTGAAAAATACAAAAAAATCAAATATTCTAAAAAGAGGGGACGTGAAATATTCATTCTTTTTCAGCAGAAAAGAGAGTCTCCCTTGGAAAAAGCACATCCTTCCATTTGTTCATCAAGAATTGGGATCTAGTATGACCTTATGAAGTTGTTATCGCTACATAGAGTTGTGTCCTCCTTCGTTTGGTTACTCTTCTAAACACATGGAGAGTTTGCGTTGCCTCCTGCATCAAAAACTTATGTCAATTTCAAGTTGCGTGAGTTTGATCATCTTTAATGATTTTTTCCAAGCAAAGTTTTACCCAACCTGATTCATCCTTTATGCAATTCATATATTGACCTTCATGAGCTAGCCATCCCGAGAGTCCAGTCAAGTCCAGATTCGAAATCGACGAAGTTCTCTACCTGATCATTGAGATCCTCATGTATTTTCCCAATGAGTTGTCGAAGACCTCGAGGTAGTGAGTTATACACTCCCATTGTACTCCTACCTGATTTTTGAAGATCTTGAAGTCGTTGCTTGAGCTATGAATACCTCACCTCTAGCCATAGGTGTCACTAGCTTCTTGAAGATGAATATTGTACTTGCATATCTTCGACTAATTTTGAGATGTAGATCTGTTGTGTATTTCTCATGGATACACTTTATATATTTATATGACATTGATCTGTAGTGTATTTGATTGGTAGCCATGATTCAATTCATCTTGAGCATGGGTATACCTACCTCAGAGAGACAATTTTTGTTTTGCATATGGCACCTCCCGAACTCTAGTCCCGGGCTCACTCGATTTTGTACATTGGTGAAGATATTGTAATGTATTTTGGCCATTAGTTTGTCTTCTAACCTCACACATTAGGGGGCATTTTTTATAGCCCTAAAATTCCCTACTCAATAATAAATGGCATTGGCCCTCTTATTTGCATAATTTTCCAAATCATTGTTGAGAATCTCTTCTTAAAAAAACATTTTTTAGAGCATGTTCGCACTCTGCACCACTACAAACCATGTACATACACTTGTTTCACACTAGACAGCCCACATACATATGCTTGTTGCACATTAAACAACCTGTGTATGCTTGCAAAAGTTGCAAAAATTAAAAAGTTGTAAGGAATTCGTTGAAATTCACTAGCTATTGGAGGTTTCCCAACCAATTAACCTACTATAGCCTGTCACCCAACCGAATAACCATCCTTTTTTCATATAAAAGGAGGTGTTGGGGTCTCATTTCATATCCAAGAATAAGAACAATGAAACTCTACCCAATTTCACTTCCCTTCCTTTCCCAAGCTTTTGCTACCTTTTGTGAGATATTGCCTCAACATTCCCTCATCAGCCCCTTCTTCTTCCATTCAATCCATTCCCTTCCCTTGAGGTGATTAGAAGATTGAAAGAAGAGGCCTATTGAAGGTGCACTTTGAGAATTGTAAAGAGGATCCTGGACCAAGTTCGCAGAACGGTGGCCGACACGGATTGTAAGTTTCAGTCTTTGTTTGATGAATAAAATAATATCTTTCCCCTGTCCCAAATGATGATGTTTTGTGTATTTTCTTTGATTTATACACAACATTTGATATCTAACCCTAACTCATGAATAGAAATAGCATGCATGTAGTCCTTGTTTTCCTAGTTTTGGATGCAGGTCAGCCTTGGGAGGAGACTTGTAGTCTTTGGAACTATAGAGCTTGAGGAGATCATCACTAGACATGGGATAAAAGGTATAATTACCAATCTTCTCTCTTATTGATTTATTTTCATTTTCTTTGGTATGTTTGGGGTAGAGTATGAAATATATTGAAATTTATACGGTTATTCGCTCTGTCTATATACTAAACCCTAATATAGTTAAAGGGGTGATTTTCCTTCTCGCAAGTATGCACTTGTATATTTTTGTTTTTTTCTATTATAATAGATATGGTGCCTAACAAGTGGTATCAGAGCACTTTCCTTGGTAGGATTTGTGGGTTAATTTTTTTTCTAGTGTAGAGACGTGTTCTGGCATATTTAAGCTACATATATCTGTCGTTTAGCACATAAATCCACAGTTAGTGAAGCATACAAACAAGAAATACAAGAGGTACTTAACCTCACATTGTTGGACACCATTTTATCCCTTGTTGGTGCCCCTTCGAGTTGTAGTGCATCAAACAACACTTGTATACGGACTTGTGCTTCCACGTATCTCTAGTATATCGAAAGAACCCCTAGCTATCCTCAAACTAGCCATATATCAACTAATTAACCACTTGGATGTTATAGTGCCATTGAGAACAACACTCGGGGAGATACTCTCTAGTACCTAGGTAGTTAGGTAGTACGACTAAGGGTACGGTCTAGCCTCCTTATTTAGTTCCCTGATATATTGGGTCAAGTACTATTGTTGGAGCTCGCATGTATATCGGATATTTATAGCATAGGGAAAACCCTTTTCTGTTGGCACCCTAAAATCCCTAACCTTTTGGAAAGAAACCAAACAGAAAAGAAACAAAGAAGATCTATTTCTGTGAAACCTTTCCTCTGGCATTTGGGTTGCAAAAATTACAAATAGAAAAGGAACAGAGAAGATATATTGCTTTTCAACCTTTCCTCTTGCATTCAGGTTGCAAAAATTACTATACATTTTTTTCATTTTTTTCTGTTAAGAATTTGGGCATTTCAATACTACGATATTATTCAGATCGGCATAAAACCGTAGTGAAGTAAAAAAAAAAGGAAAGAAAAAGGGAAAAAGAAGAGAAAAAAAGTATGGGACATGTCAATACCCTTATTTGAGACATATCTCATTGGATTCCCCTTTTCTCCTGGATCGTTGTGACACCTATCATTTTTAACCTTTTTTTTATCTCCTCAAACCCTGATTTTAGAACTATCTCGTTGGATTCCCCTTTTCTCCCTGATCATTGTGTTATCTATCATTTTTAACCTTTTTTTTTTACCTTCCCGCACCCTTATTTCAAACCTATCTCATTGCATTCCTAGTTTCACACTGAACACACTCATATACATCATTTTTTACTCTTTTTTCCATGGTCCCACTTCCCCTCTTCCGTTCCCCTCCACCCATGGCCAACACTCACAACCAAGAATTCCTTCACCTACAAGATGAATCCAAACAACACAAGGTATACATCCACAGAATGACCTCTAAAATTGCTTCTAATAATTCTCGCTTGGACAACTTCGAGGCCAAAGTTACAGGAAAATTGGCAAAGTTTAACGGTGAATTTTCCTCCCATTTCTATATACATGCAGTCAACGAATTTTGAATCATTATTTCCAATGGTGGTTCCATGAAATGTGGGGGGAGTTGTGAAAATGTGCATCTCCAAATTGGTTAGTACCACCTAAACTCTCATATGTTTGTTATTTACATGGGTGGTTGTGATATTGTTCTTGGTGCAGAATGGTTATGTACACTTGGTCCCATCCTCATGGAATTTAAGGAATTAACCATGCAATTCCAACTGGAGAAACAAAAATATAAATTCCAAGGAATTACAGCAAGTTCCCCTGAGATCATCAGTTCCCATCGAATGGAAAAGCTCCTCAAAAAATTCCATTCCGACATTATTTCCCAACTCCATTATATTCAAGCAATTGAGACACCTATGGTGCATCCTAACCTCCAATGTATCATCTCCAAACAAAAATCTATTTTTTCTACTACCCAGGGACTTCCTCCTTATCATGGTGTTCATGATCATTCCATTCCTCTAATCCCTGATAGTCTTCCTCCCAATGTTCTCCCTTATCATCATCCCTTTGCCCAAAAGAATGAAATTGAGAAAGTTGTTAAAGAATTGCTAGCCGCATGTGTTATCCGCCCTAGTACCATCCCTTATTCCTCCCCTCTGGTCATGGTACTCAAAAAATAAGGTACTTGGAATATGTGTCCCGACTTTCATGCCCTCAGTAAACTCGCCATCAAAGACAAATTTTCCATTCCTGTCATTGATGATCTCTTGGATGAATTAAGTGGTGCTCAATATTTTACTAAACTTGATCTACATTCTGGCTACCACTCAATACGTATGCAAGTGGATGACACTCCTAAGACTACTTTTTTCACTCATGAGGGTCACTATGAATTCTTGGTCATGTCATTTGTCCTATGTAATGCTCCCTCCACGTTCCAAAGTCTCATGAACCATGTTTTCCATCATTTTGTCCTAGTTTTCTTTGATGATATTCAAATCTATATTAAAACCTGAGAATACCATCTTAGCCATGTGGATCAAGTTCTAAGTCTACTCTCTCAGCACCAAATCTTTCTCAAGAAATCTAATTGTGCCTTTGGAGCTTCAGAAGTGGAGTACTTGGGTCATATTGTCGGAATGGATGGGATAAGGGTGGATCCTAAGAAATTTGAATCTATACAAGATTGGTCATGCCCAAGAAATCTCAAGAGATTGCGTGTTTTTCTAGTTTTAATAGGATATTATCATAAGTTTATTAAGAATTATGGAAAAATTGCAGCGCCTCTTACTGTTCTCCTCAAAAAGAATTCTTTCACTTGGAATCCAATAGTTGATCAACCATTTCAAGCATTCAAATAAGCCATGTGCACAACTCATGTCTTGGCCCTTCTTGACTTCACAAAGAGTTTTTTCCTCGAATGTGATGCCTCCGGGAAAGACATTGGCGTAGTACTCATACAAGAGGGTAGACCCTTGGCCTTCACTAGCAAACAACTCTCGGAGTGACATCTTGGACAATCAATCTATGAAAAGGAAATGTTTTCTATTTTGCATGCTATGGATATATGGTGTCCTTA
>ML853601.1:0-29509 GCA_009831015.1 Picea engelmannii
GAGTTGGTTGACTTTATGGTTATGAGTCTTATATACATGTGTAAAAGAGACGTGAGTAAATTATGCAAATCATCTTTTTATTTCCTCGAGAATTGGAAGAAGAGTGTAAGATATCATAATGTGTGTGTCTTTCATGACTTGTATTGCAGACATAGAATCACCATATATGTTCAGTTATCTAATTTTTTTTTCAAGGGCCAAGAGAAGCAGGAGAAAGTGCCATAAGTTCATTGTAGTTATTTGTGGCTTCTCCCAATCCCGTAGAGAAGGAGAGGAAGTGATTGTCTGAAAAATGGAGAATTCTGCCAACACCTCCCATGGTGGGAGCGCCTTGAGTAGCCCCGTCAAAATCAGCCCAAGGTATGTCTTTGTTTATTTCTTGAGGCTATGAAATTCTTGGATGAGTGGTGATTATGCTTTTTTAGGGGAAAGTAGAGAAAAAATTTAGGCCGGAAATAACAACGAGGGAGGTAGAACCATTTCTATCTTCAAATATGGCATGGTTGCAAGCCGAACAAATTCCCCAACAAATAATTAGTGGGAGGGCTTTATAATTTTGATTGTATTGATATGACAACCAATTTTGAAGTGTCTCCGAGATGTGTGTCCCATTCCAATTTAGCACATGCCCCAATGAGAGACTAATCTCGCTCCATATCGACTTTGTAAATGTGCAATGTAAGAAAAGTTGTGAGTTGGTTTCTTCATTTGATTTGTAAAGGGAACATCTGCTTGGGCTTGTGAAAGATCGTTTCTAAAGTTTTTCCCATGTTGGAGCCTTATTCTTGAGAAGAAGCCACATGAATAGCTTTGTTATGGGTGGACTGTTTAACTTTTAGAGGGATTTTCCCCACCACGAGGGGGGGATCCAAATTTGCAGCTTGGAGTTGGGGCAAATATTCAAGCCTGGGAGAGTATTTCCCTCCTGAGCTGAATGACCAGATTAGTTGATCTTCTTGTTCTAAGAGTCAAGCAAGAGAGTTGTTTAAAATGTGTATATAATCTGACCATACTGGAATTTGTTGGGCCTCCAAATTTAATTCCCCCCCTGATAGCCATCTCGCAGTTCCCATGGTGTAATCATTGTGCCCTACTTGGGTTAAGAAGAAATAACCCCTTTGGTTGAGGGAAAGAATGAGAGCCTATGGAAACATGTGTTTATTTGAACAACCTATCCAAGGGTCTTTCCCTATCATTATTTTGGATCCATTGTCAACCTTCTAAATGAGCCAGTCTCCATTAATGGGAATAAATTTAATAAGGGGTTTCCAAATGATAGTTCCATTCTGATAGGATTTGTTTATGGAGTGAATCCATTCCAATATGGATATTGAAGGGATGTATTTTTCTTTTATTATTCTATGCCACAATCCTGTCCCCTCCACCAGACTTCAGGCATTTTTTGTTGCCGGTGTTTTTGCAAATGTAAATATGTCTTTTAGGCCCCATCCTCCATTGGCCTTTGAATTTGAGATGAGTTTTTTTTATGTTAGTGCCAAAGGTCGGGATTCATCTTTGCCTGCCCAAAGAAACTGAAAAGCCAATTGGTTAATTTTATGTAGGATTCCTTTTGGAACCCATGCTAGAGAAGTCCAATATACCACAATTGATTCTATAACATATTTAAGTAGGACTAGTCTTCCAGCCCTAGATAGCCATTTGTTACACCAAGAATGTATTTTTTTTTCCACTTTGGAAAGAAGCCAGAACCAATCAATCTTTTTGTACCCAAGGGCCTTGATGAAGAAGCCCAGGTACTTGAGTCCATCAGATGTATTTTTATCTGTGTTCCAAAAAGAGTTGAAGTAGATAATTTTTCCCGATCACTTAGTCCCCATGCCATATGAGATGACTTTTCCATGTTGATTTACATCCCGATAGAGAGACAAAAGGAAAGTAGAATGCTTTTTAGGCTTTTAAAGAATAATTGCTTGCCTTTGCAAAAAATGAGGATGTCATCCACAAAGAGAAGATATGTGAGATAACATGACATGGAGATCTAAATGCCTTTGAAGAGACCTTGTGAGACTGCATTTTTGATGAGTCCACTTAATCTTTCTGCCACCAGAAAAAAGAGTAGAGGGGAGAGGGAGCATCCTTGTTTGAGTCCTCTTTCCACCTCGAAGAATGGGGCCGCAGAGCCATTTATAAGAAGGGAAAAGGATTTGGTGGATATGCAATTGAGAATCCATATGACAAAGGAGTGGGAGAAGCCCGGATGTATGAGGAGAATTCTGATGTAGAGCCAACTAACGCAATCAGAGGCTTTTACCAGATCTACTTGATAGATAATTTCTCTTTGTTTTCTGGTATGGATAGAGTAAAGGCCTTCTTGTGCCATCCTTGTAATTTGATGAAATTGTCTCCCTTGAAGAAACCCTAATTGTTCTCTAGATATCTTATTTGAAAGGATATCTTTCAATTAGACAACTACGATCTTTGAGATGATTTTGTAGATATTATTGCAGAGGGAAATAGGTCTGGACTGATCAAAAGATTGTGGATTGTCTAATTTTGGAATGAGAGTTATGAAGGTAGAGTTAAAGGGAGCCATGATTTTCCATGTTGTCCTGGAGTGTTCTATAGTTTTAAGAAGATCAACTCCTAGGATATCAAAAATGTCAGTATAGAATTCAACTGGAAATCCATCCGAACTAGGACTTTTTCCCTTTGAAAATCGTTTAGTATCTTCCGGAGCTCGTCTTTGGAGACTTCTGCCATTAGTTGATCATTCTGTTCTTGGTCCACAAAGCTAGGAAATAGGCCAACACCCTTAAAATGGATTCGAAGGTCGACCTCCAATCAACCTTGAAGAGCTTTTGGAAATGAGAGGTGCCTTTAGCTACCAGATCCTCAAATTTTGCAGCCATTGATCCATCCCCTCTATGGATCGACCAAATAATGCTTTTTTCTTTCCTACCATCTACGAAGTGGTGGAAAGCTTGGAGCTAGAGGGCTCTGCTCTTGAGACACCATTCCTTTTCTCTAGATAAGAGGATAGGGTTTTTCTGCTGTTCTAAAAGGAGAATCTTGGCTTTTTGCTCCTCGTTTAGTATGGATCCCACTTCCTATTCCATCCATGTCTTAAGTTGTTGTTCAATATATAATAGGGCTTGATTTTCCTTTTGTTTCTGTTGCTTATGCCATACTATAGTAGCCTTCTTTATATTTTTTAGATTTGTCAGAAATTGTAAGGGAGGGGACTCTGGCAGAGCGACATTGTAGGGTACCGAGGAATCCTTTACAAGGTCTAAAGAGCCATGATCCTCCAACCATGTAGAGTTAAATTTGAAGGGATTAGGAGGCTTCTTTGGATTAGGATCCATTTCAAAGAGGGTGGGGGAGTGATCAGAAACTCCACCCAAAGACACCCATTGTCAGAATTGATAGTTTTCATGCACAAAATATTCAGAGATGAGAAATCTATCAAGGCGCTTGGTTGTTCAAGCTTCTCTAGTTCACAGGTTGTGCCAAGTGGGAGCATATTTGATTGCTTGTAAGTCGAGCATATTTGAGTCCTTTAGGCATTTTATGAAGAAATCAACTAGAGGATCGGGTTGTGTTGAAGTGCCCCGTATCTCATAGGGGCCCAGAGTGAAATTTAGGTCCCCCCCAAGGATAATGTTCTCAGAGGAGAAGTGAGGGGAAATCAATATTTTGTTCCATAACTCCTTCCTATCAAAGTATGGCCCATATGTATTTATGAAAAGGAATGAGAGATTGTGGAATGGAGAAAATAAATTTGTGCCCAGAATTGTTGGCATGGTCCACGAATTTGTGAGTTGAAGAGAATCCTTCTTCCACTTCGTGATTAAACCCATTGATCTGTTGGTTGTATCTAGAGCAAAAAAAATTCAGTTGGGGAAGGAAGTAGAGAGAGTTTTTATAGTTGTGTCTCCTTCCATCATTGTTTCATGTAATAAGAGGAGACTAGGATTGTGTAAATCAACTAGTCTGCGCAACACCAATATTTTGGAGGGGTTGGCCAACTCTCTACAATTATGTGAGAGGAAGATCATTGAGACCCATGGGAGGGTGTCGATGCTCTAAGATCCCCAAAAATGGATTTTTTCTTCCTCATTTGAACTTCCGATTGTTCTTATTTTTGTGCCCGTGAGAAATAGAATTTTCTTTCTTCTGTGTAGGGGTTTCTTGTCCTAGTATTCAAAAGAACCTAGCCCCCCTAGAATTCCATGGGGAGCCTCCTTTGAGGGGTGAGCCAAGGATCTCAAATTATATTTTGGCAGAGAGGAGGAGGAAGACTGATAGGAGGGGAGGGTCGACATGACAAAGGGAGGGAGGGGAGGAAAAGGGGGAATTGAGACAGAGAGAGAGGTCGAGGAGGCAAGGGGGTGGCAGGAGGGGGGAAAGGATGGTCAAGGATAAAGGGAGGGGTTAGGGGATAAGAGGACCTAAACCGATATTTGAAATGCCAGAGAGACTCACTGGAAAGGAAATAGGATCTTCTAAATCATAAGACACAGGAAAATTATGCTTATTTCCATCATAAAAATAAATTTATGGAGGGAGAGGAGAAGGAAGAGAAGCAAGCATACCCAATTTTGTTGTGGTGGAGTAGGAAGGGATTGTTTTTTTTCCTTGCCTCGGATCACCTGTTCCAGTGTGCGTGGTGCAGTGACTGGAGTCTAAACTAGAGTGGCTGGGACTTTTGGGGGAGGAGGTGTGTCCTCCAGATTTTCTGGGAATGTCTTCTTGACCCGCTTCCTTTTTTTTGTAGCATAACACATTCTTTTTCCAGATGTCCATAGACATGGAAATGCCCGCATTTTAAGGGGATCACTTCATAATCCAACTTCTGAGAGAATGTGAAACATTTATGTTGAGTGGTTATACATTTTGATAGTCCACTTGATAGCTTGAGACCGATCGAGATTATGGCCATGGCCATATATCTTGTTTGCTTGAAAGAGAGGATTGCTTCATAGTATTTCCAAGGATAGATTCAATTCCCGAAAGACCTCGTTGGTCTAGAAAGGCAACAACAATCCTAGGAGCTTGACCCATATAGGAGTGATTTCCAATCGGGCAGACGAGGTGTTGAAATATGAATACTACCATTTCATGAAAAGTGCTCGGGTCCCATAGCACCATCCCTGAAAGAATAGTGTTTGTGTCTACTTCTTACCTGAAAACCTAGGCTAACCAACCTTTTGCGAGAACATGGCTGATAGGCTCATATCCGAGGTGGTTTCCATTATGCATCATTGTCCAAGATTTGAGTGAGTTCGGATATGGGCGCTTGCTAGAAAATATGCCTACCAAGGTGGTTTGCTACACGGTGACGATGTCATTTAACTTAATTCTTTCCCCAATGGTTAGTTTAATGGGCCCTTCTCTCCGCTTAATACATTTTTTTCCTTTTCGAGGTCTATCCATCCCGCTAGTTGGAGGCTTGGGAGCTGAGGTAGGTGGCAAGAACTTTACATACATAAACTGCTCAAAGGTGAAACCACTTATGAATCCTCCCAGGGTTAGAAGCGTTTGTGACTGCGAAGGGAAGTCAAGTGTAGGAAAGGAAAGCGGTTATGAGGCAGCGATTTCATTGTCACATAGAGAGAAAGGGGGAGGGAAATAGTGAACCAACGAAGGATCGAGGGAGAAGGTATGGGGGGGAACAGGTGAAGGTACGGGTTCCTTGGGGGGAGGGGAGGGGTAGGTGGGGCCATTATGAGAGGAGGAGGGTAGATCTGTAGAATCCTGATGATGCGATAAACCGATGATGGTCATGGAAGTGAGGACAATTTTCAAGAGGGGAGGCGTACTAGTATCCAGGGAGGTGTCAGGTGGATGACGTCTACATGTCACCAGAGGGGATGTCCAGATCTCCTTATCTAACATAGGATACATTGAAAAATCTAATAACTCCTCTTCCTTCGATTGGGAATACATCCAACGAGCGATTGTCTGAGGAGAAAGAGAAGGCGAGAAGCTTCAAAAGAGGGGGAGACTAAAGTGAAAACAAAAACTTTTGCTTAATGGGACGAGAAAACAATGGGCTAGAGAAGAAAACAATGTACTTACCAAAAGACATGAGAGGAGAAAATCGTCGATAAACTCTCGAAGTCATCCCTGCAAGCTTCTATGTATTGTGCCCTAGACCACAAACAAGAGAAGGGTGAAGGAAAACTTCAGACCTATGATGGTGACATGACTACATAACTCTAAAACACTATCCCATAATATATATATATAATTCAATTAATATATATTTATAAAAAAATTAAAAATAAAATAAAATAATGAAAAATCTACTTTAGCAATTACTAGTAAATATTTAATAAAACACTTTATTAAAAACTAAAATCCGATAATATATAAAAATCTTTAAAAGAACCATATAAATCAATCACATATAAAATCCAAAATGATATTACAAGCATATATAATGCCTTAAACATAAATGCAATATAATACTTTATAAAAAGAATTAGCAAGATGATGTATACAAAGTCCAAACATAAGCATATATATAATGCTTTAAACATAAATACAATACAATATAATACTTTATAAAAAGAATTAGTGGAATGATATATACAAAATCCAAATCTTTAAAACATAAATGAAATACAAAATAATACTTCTTAGAAAAGAATGAGTTGAATGATGAATGATGTATACAAAGTTTAAATATTTTTTTAAAATTAATTTAAGATATGTCATATTATAAAAATAATATATAAAAAGAAAGAGTACATTGACGAAGAATAATGTATATAAAGTTTAAATATTTTTTTAAAATTAATTTAAGATATATTATATTATAAAAATATATAATATAGTTAATTGAGTTTAGTTTTGATAGTTAGAAGTAATGATTGTTATTTTTTTTATTCAAATTTAATTTCCAAAAAAAACATTAAAATAATTTTTAAAAGATTAAATTGTTTTTAGTTAATTATTATAAAGTAATCATTACCTTCTACAAGGTAAGGAGAATCTTGAGATTAGTGTGATATGACTTATTATACATTTTATTTGTATTTATTTAGATTTAGAAGAATTAGTAATTGAGATTATTTGAACGAAATCTAAAATTAAATACAATTGATTACCACTATAACCTCTAAGCTAGTGCCAACAACTTATAAACTTTAACTACCAAAAATTAAAGACACTCTTGAAAGTCAAAAATACAATTTGGTTTTCTCAAATAATTTTAATTATCACTTATAAATTTTAAGTATAATAATTAATATTGTATGATCCCCATCATTGTTTTCAATTTCACTTTTATAAATATCATTTAATATGATGAATACTAAATAAAACACTTAAACTTATAAAAAAATATAAATCATTATAAAAAATATTCATAAAATATAGATGAAAATATGAAAAATAAAATATAAACTAATTTTTAGTAAAATAAATAAATAAATTTAAAAGCAATATTTTATAATAATATTATAATCTTATTTTAAGGTCATCACTAAGCTAAACACCAAATTGGTGTATGAGACTTTTAGTAGGAAACATATGAATTGGTGTATAAGACTCTTGTTTGTGGGACAAGAGACTAAAGTCTATAGAGATATACATACCCTATCCCCCTTTGAATTTGAACCCGTGATCTTTTAGGAGGAAACACATGTTCTTAATCATTAGGCCCACTCAGGCTATCTAATAATCTAATTTTAAGGTTAGGAGGAAACCCATGTTTTTAACCATTAGGTAATCTAATTTTAAGGTTAGGAGGAAACACATGTTCTTAACCATTAGGCGAAACACGTGTTCTCAACCATTAGGTAATCTAATTTTAAGGTTAGGAGGAAACACATGTTCTTAACCATTAGGCCATTTTAAGGTCACGACCAAGTCATACACCAAATTGATGTATGATACCCCATTGCTTGTGGGTCATGAAATATCCCCGATTCCGTCGATCGAGATATTTGCTACTGATCTACTATTCTGTCTTGCAGATCTGATACACTAGGGGTTTCTGGATGCGTTTTCAGTTGTATGTTTGAGATCTTAATGGTTATTGCATGTGCATGTGGGTTATTGCATGTGCATGTTGGTCATTGCATGTGCATGTTGGTTATTACATGTGCATGTTGCATATTTAAGGTTTAAACAACATATGAAGAATGCATGTAAAAGTAGAGAACATCAACTGCCCAATATCATGTAAAATAACGGTTCGAGCATGGAAATACAATAGCCCACTGGAAATATAGAATATAAACGTTAGTCAGATCTCATGGATCAGTACTGGAATACAATCAAATAACATAAAAATACCCGTGATTAGAAGATGATGGCAGATCCGATGCATGCACGGATAGATCACCAAAAATATGCGGTTCCGGAGAAATACGGTAACCGCTACCTGCTGGGAAAACTTGTCCAGAAGAATGGACCGTCGGAATGCGCCGGAAACTGCTCCAATAGAAGCGCCCTGGCCTCTAGACTGAAATGGATGAGTGTCAAATATCGGATCTGGTCTCTAAGGCACTGGATCTGGACCCCTAGGGGGTTTGCGCCCCTCCTAGAGCACTGGATGCGCCCAAAAGGATTCCACCAACAGAATCTGTCGTTATATGGCTCAAAACGATCGTCTCGCCAAATAAGGAAATGGGTCGGAAGGATTTGTTCAGATCTGCTCTGAAACTCTGCATGCAACACCAAATGTCTATCCGAAAGAGTTGCGCCCTAAATGACTGAATGAGTCGATCTGCAAGATTCCACCGTCAGAATATGATGATAGATGGCTCAATAAAAGCGCCCTGGCTGGATCTCAAATGGGTTGGAAGGAAAATGCAATCTGGATACCGGTCTCGTGCAGCTCTCCAAACCCTCAAACTAGCTTGCGCCCTCGCTGGCTGAGCTGCGCACTCTGCAATGGATACTCCTGAAAAGTATGGTGAAATATCTGGATGGTATCTCCGATGGGCTAGGGTGTGTCTCTCAACACCAAAACCAATCAATGGTGGTGGTTTCCTCCATAAATCCACAAAACAGTAAGGTCGGCTCTCCTCCTCCTCTGGGAACTCTCAACATCAAATCATAACAATGCATAATGAGGAATTAGGTCAAATTCCTCCCTTTATACCTTTCCCAATCTAATTCACCATTGACCTCACTTAAGCAGGCGCTTTTCCTCCTAAAGTGATTTATTTGTCAATTAAGTCCCCCTTTAACACCTTTTCATTCTAATTCTTCGTTGACTTAGGATTAAGTGACTTTTCCTAAGTATTTTGGCTTAATTCATCGTTTAACCATCAATTCCTCCTTATTTCTCCATCTTGTTCCCTGTTTGTGCCTGACTATAGTCTACGTGAACATATAGACTACCAAGTCACTCCTTGTTGGCCTACTCTTGGGAACGAGACATCACAGTCCTCCCTTCCCGAGATTGCTTGTCCTCAAGCAACATCAATCTTAGGTGCTGCAAGATATGCTCTCCCTCCCATGTGGCATCCTCCACTGGAAGACCCCTCCATCTAACCAAGCACTCTCTGATGATCCTGCTCCTCAATCTGCACTCTCTCTGCTCTAGTACCTCCTCTGGCACTAGTTCCAACTGACCCTCCTCATCCAAGGGTGGCAGCTCCTGTGAAATGCTAACATGTTGTCCCATATCCTTTTTAAGGCACGAGACGTGAAAGACGTTATGAATCTTGCTACCTTCTAGTAGCTCTAGCTTGTATGCCACCTTGCCTATCCTTCTGGTGACTCTATAAGGCCTGTAGAACTTCGGCTTCAGCTTCTCTGCTCCGCTCTTCTTCAAGGAGGATTGTCAGTATGGCTGTAATCGCAGGAAAACCAAATCCCCTACCTCAAAACTGCTCTCAACTCTGTGTCAGTTTGCATATATCTTTTGTTGATTATGAGTTGACTGCAAGTTCTCCTTTGCTAATTGAAGAATCCTTTGACTCTCCTCCACCCAATCCTTGGCCCTCGGGACTCTGTTGTCCCCAAACACAGTCTCTATAAAGGAGGGTGCATTGTATCCATACAATGCCCTGTGTTAGCGCTGGAAGTCACTACTGGATTGCTTGCAGAAGCAGAGCCCAACGCCCATTAGTTTTTATGTCACGGTTTGATAAATGGGTGATCAAATGAGTAGAGACTCAAGGAGATATCACTCTAACTCAGGGACTGGATCTGGTACGTAAAGAACAAAGGAGGTCTGGAATCCTAAATTCCGCCAGTGGGTTGATTAAAAGATGAGCAGGTGGAAGACTTAGTAAGAAAGGTGAACAAACAACTCTGGGCAACAGGCTTGCAGCGGTTTGTAGGGGAAAAAACTCTAAACGCAGGAGCCTCCTGGTTCAGGGCTTCAAGAAACTAAATAGAAGACTTGACTGGATCCTCCAATTCCAAGTCATTCAGCATTAAGGAAATCACAGGAACCGATTAGAGACTCTGTAACTATTACAGTGATCCATTACAACATCATCCTATAACAGCTACAACTCGACTGGATCCTCCAATTCCGAGCTGCTCTAACACAGTATAACAAAGATGTAAAGAAACTGCCATTCATAAGGAAAGAAGTCTCAAAAGTTCATACATAACCAGAACAACAATGCTTCATTAAAGTTTTACAGCCGAGAGCTCTGCTCAACCATCGATGCCTTACAAATTACAAAGACTGAGTTTATATACTCAGAGAAAATTGCCTCACGGAGGCGCGGGCGACCACCTGAAGCTTGGTGTCCCTTCAGCCAAAATCAAACGGGCTTTCTCTGTCGGACGCCTCCTTAACTGTGCATGGCTCCTGCAGGGAGAGCAACTGGGCCAGTAATTGCTGAGCTAGCGTGTGCAGGTCTCCTCTAGCTAGTCGAGGACTCGACGTGGCTTTTCTGAAAGAATGGGTACACAGGACCCTCTCGAGCGGACCGCTTATCAGACTCTCCATACTTCACACTTAATGAATACATAGAGGTTTCAACCACCCCTTCCTGCTTTCATTTAATCCAAGCGAAGACCAGGATCGAGGTCGGGTCTGATGGCAACTGGAGGTCGTGACGGGCCTCCCTGTGACTGAAACCCGACGCCTTTGGCCCCTTTCGCGCAACTCTTTTCTTTCCTCAGTGACCATGGATTGTGACCCTGTGTAAATTGTTTTCCCGATTTTCGATTCTCCGATGAACCTTATGCACTAGCCCATACGAGCTATACAATGGTCCATGTGACCTGCTATCATATGATCGCAGCCATATAGCCTTCCATCGGGGTTTCGGGGTTTGCGACGTCAATGTGCATGGATCCTCCAGACTCGCAATTCTCCGATCCCCGATGGCTCATGTTCATTGACCTGTCAGCGGTTTGTTCCCCGTCGCGAAAGCCTACCACCTGTATTCCACTTGCTCCTGCGGTCCCACACGCTAACCGACGGTTGCCAAGATATCGCTTCTCGCGATATCGCACCTCTGCACACAAATCTTTGCGGCTCCAACTCATGAACCTCCGAGTTTGCGATATGTCGATGCCACTTGGCGCTGCCTCCCTACAAGGATTGACCTTCCGACACCTGTCCCCCACTACGGTCCTTAACTCCGTCGGGAAATCACGTATCGGGATATCGCGATTCCCGTTGTCATGTGCACGGGACTTTCAGTTCCCCGATCCCCGACTTTGCGGGATCTCTCACCACGTGCCTCTACTGACGGACTGCTCTGATCTAGTCGGGAAATCGCGTATCACAATTCCTTCATGTAAGAGTTTCCTGCCTCCAGAAACTCCGATCCTCCGATGAACTGAACCCTGACTCTCCTTCTGCTATCTGACGCGTGTCCTGCCCAGATCAACGGCTAGGATCCCCATCGGTATTTCGAGACTCGAAAGGTCTCAGTTCTCTTACCCTTTTAAACCCCGATACCACAATTGTTACTAACATTAGGCTCCATGGGGGATAGAGTCGTCCCTGCGATGCTCTAAGAACTCATTCTGCAGCTTCAGTGCCTTGCTATTGGGCTATAGAGTCATTATTAGGCCGCAAAAATAAAAACGGAAACGAATCTAAGAAACAAAAAGGATAATATTTACAAACAAAGGAGCCAACTGAGACTCAAATAAAACATTTCTTCAGGAAATGCCCATTCACTGCGCTACTGAAAACTTCTTCACCTTCCAAATCTCGCAACCTGTATGTGCTATTTGAGAAAGTCTCGGAGATTCTGAAAGGCCCAACCCACAGCGCTTCAAATTTGTTGTGTTTGCCCTTATCTTGCTTAGGAGCATCCCATTTCAGCACCAGGTCTCCTATCTGGAACTGCTCCTTCTTGGCCTTCCTATCGAAGACTTGCTTGATCCTTCGCTGGTGGTCCTGAATTCTGTCCATTGTCTGCTCCCTAGCCTGCTGGACTTCCACTAGCTGATGAATCCTTCTGATCATGTCATCAGGCTCCTCCTGATGGTCCTAGAGGAATTTCGCTACAGGGATGGCCAGTTGAGAAGGGAATACAGCTTCGGCTCCGTAGACTAACTGGAAAGGGGAGAGACCTATAGATCTCTTTGTAGTCACCCGATCAGCCCATAGGGTGAATTTCAACTTTGAATTCCAAGCCCTTTTGTTGTCTTCCAACAACCTTTTGATGATCCTTATCAGGCTTTTGTTGGAGGATTCCGCTAGACTGTTGCCTTGTGGATAATATGGGGTGGAGTGAATCAATTTGATCCCGAACTGTTCACAGAACTTGGCTAGTGGTTCAGCCCCGAAAGCGGCTGCATTATCGGTGACAATCTTATTTGGGCAGCCGAACCTTATGATGAGGTCCTCCAAGAATCCAATGATTACCTTGTGGGAAGCACTCCTGGTGGGGATAGCTTCAATCCACTTGGTGAAGAAATCTATAGCAGTCAGGATCCACCTGTGTTGCCCACTGAAGGCAGGGTGAATTTCTCCAACGAAATCCAGGCCCCACTGCTGGAAAGGCCCTGAAACTACCACCGGATTTAACGACAGAGACCTGAGCTGCTGCTTTCCTGCAAATTTTTTACATTTGATGTAGGCTCTGACCCTTTTGCAGACATCGGTGAACACGGTAGGCCAATAGTACCCAACCCTGAGGATTTTGTGGGCTGTAGCTTTCCAAAAATGATGCCCTCCACACAAGCCGCTGTGAAATTTAGCCACGATCATCTCGGCCTCTGGTGGACTCATGCATTTTAAAAGCACCCCTAGGGGGTCTTTCCAATATAACACTTGATCGATAAGACAGTATCTGACTGCTTTGAGCTTCAGAGCTCTTGCTTTGCTTCTTTGCAGGCCGTCTGGAGGTTGCAGCTCCTACAGAAAGTATATGACATCCTTATACCAAGGACATCGAGCCAATGGGGGCTCCCTTTGATGGTCTATGTCAGGCGGTTGCTTCTGCTGAATACCCGAGCATTCGTTGATGAAACTTATCCCCAAAGCTTGGTAGTTCGCTTCAGCCAACAGTTTGGCTAAACCTTGACCTTTGATCAATTTGGTGGGCCTTATTTCCAGGTCGAATTCCAGGATTTTGGCTATCCATTTACTCCTTTTCCCGTCTACGTCAGGCTGAATAAGAATGTCTTTAACAACAGCCGAGGGAACATAGGCAATGATTTTTTATTGTAGGACATAGGTTCTAAAAGCTTTGAGAACTTTTACCAGAGCATAGGCCTGCTTCTCCATAGTGTCATACCTGACTTCGGCGTCCCTCAATGCTCGGCTGAAATAAGCAATAAGCTGCTCTAGCCCAATGTTGTTTGTCTGTAATAGAACAGCAGCCACTTTGTTAGGTGAGGCAAAGGAGAAGATAAGGAAATCCTTTGAGTAGTCGAGACTGATAAGCACAAGAGCTTCAGTCAGGGTCTTCTTGATTTGTTTAAAGGAATGTCGCGATTGATGGGTCCACCTTACTTCATTCTCTTTCTTCAACATGGTTGTTATAAGCTTTACCTCCTCAACAAAGTTAGGCACAAACCTCCTTAGAAAATTAATTTTACCGAGGAAATATTGGACCTCCTTCTTGGACCTCGGGATTGATAAGGCTTGTATCGCCTCAACTCTGCTGGGGTCAATTCTGACTCCTTCTGCCGATACTAGGTGGCCTAGTAACTTTACCTCCTGCATGGCGAACAAAGATTTCTTGGGGTTTAATGAAATGCCAAACTTTTTGCATTTTAAGAAAACTTTCCTCAGATGACAACAATGCTCTTTATCAGATTTTGAAAACACTGTGATGTCATCCAGATAAATGACCACGAATTTATCCTTTTCCCCGATGAAAGCTATATCCATGGCGCGCTGGAATGTCGCCCCTGCATTCATTAATCCAAATGGCATCTTGGCATACATGAATGTGCCCCATGGAGTGGTGAACGTTGTCTTTTCCGTGTCCTCAGGCAGAACGAAGACTTGATTGTAGCCAGAAAATCCATCAATCAAGGACATCCTGGAAGCTCCTGCTACCCTCTGCAGTATATGTTCCATCTTTGGTAGGGGGTAGTTATCCTTTCGTGAGCTCCTGTTCAGGTTTCTGAAGTCTACACAGAGTCGGATCTCTCCATTCTTTTTCCTTACTGGCACCAAGTTGGCCACCCACTCTGAATATCTCAGTGGTACTATGATCTGAGCTTGAAGCAACTTCTTCACTTCCCTCTCCATGATAGGCAACAGCATGGGATTGATCTGTCTTAGCTTCTACCTGAATGGTTTTGCCTCCTCCTTTAATCGAATTTTATGCTCGATGACAGAGGTGTCATATGTTTTGAGGTCTTCGTATGTCCAGGCGAAAACATCTGCAAATTCCCTCAAAAGTCCAATGTATTCAGACCTCTGCTCCTTTGTCAGACTTCTTGACAATTTGACATACTTGGGCTCACCCTCAGTCCCAATGTTGCACTGAATAGCACCAACGTCTTCCCCTGAGACTTCTCCTTTTAACGATGCATCATTTCCATCAAAAAGTCTTTCCAAAGGAACCAGTCCTCTGGGAATATGGTTGTTGGGCAGCTGTACAATGTCACGCTCCATAATTTTATTCAGAAAATTACCCCCATTGAGCTCTTCCTCTGAGACGATGTCTTGGTCAATGTGCATTTCCGAAAATTCCTCGACAGTCTCCAAGAACCTCTTGACCTCAAGATCATCCTCGAATACCTTCCAATGTTTGATGTTGTCAGGTATGGATGGCCTATATTTTACCTCTACATCATATCTAAATTTGGGCAGCAAGGGTACTTTGAAATTGCTAGCCGATATAGCCAAGGAATCTGCCAAGGTGTTCTCCTCTCTTGGGATGAAAGAAATATTAAACGCTGAGAAGAAACTGTCAATAAGGTCCCAAACCTCATTCCTGTAACTCTTGAGTCAAGGATGCTTAGCCTGGTAAGCGTTCTTGACCTGCTGAATCACCAACTCTGCATCTCCAAAAACTGCTACTTCCTGAATTCCCATTTCCTTTGCGGCTCTTAGTCCCAGGACGAGAGCTTCATACTTTGCCACATTGTTGGTAGCTTCAGATTCTAATTTGTAAGACAAAGATATGGTTCTCGAGCAGGTGACACAAAAACCACCCCAGCTCCAGCGCCTTCCCTGGAAGAGGCTCCATCAAAGAACATTTTCCAGATGGGGGTGATGGAGGGAGGAAATTCAGGGGAAATTGTGGGCTGCTTTCCGAGTCTAAGAGGAGGTTCGGGAGCATGAGTGAGTTGAAGCACACTAGAACCTAAATCAGTGTCTAAGGCGAAAATGGGATGATTGGTAGGGTTGGCCTCGTCACTGATTATGTAGGCTAATTGGGCTTCCCTGTATAGTCTTCTATGCTCTCCTTCAAACACTGGGATAGTAGCATATGTGAGGTCCATATGCAAGGTTCCCCCCAGTCTTTTTATCCAAGATCTTGATAATAGCATACCGAACTTGGGGGGAACATCAGCTACTACGATATCCATGACCACACTTTTCATGGGTAGTTGAAACAAGGTTACGACCAGGTCTTTAATAACTCCAAGACAATGAACTCTCCTGGATCAAAAGAATAGAGGTCATGATAGGCTCTGGTGACTTCTAGTCCTAACTCTTCCATGACAGTCTTGGGCATGAGGTTGTGAGAATCCCCTGAATCCATCAA
Source organism: Picea engelmannii (assembly GCA_009831015.1). NCBI lineage: Eukaryota > Viridiplantae > Streptophyta > Pinopsida > Pinales > Pinaceae > Picea > Picea engelmannii. The sequence goes on from ML853601.1 coordinate 16,080, forward strand.
ACAATTGTGCAACACCTTATCATGTATGTTCAGGGATGTGTAGAAGGGAGGGGATGAATCATCTCTATCTTCTACCATGGGACCTAGGACAACTACTGGCTTTTCGTCTTGGAGGTTTATGGAGTCTGTGGGAAGGCATGAGGCTTCAGACTGTAAAAGATCAGAGAAGCATTTTTTAAATTCTCCATGTTTAATCAGATCGGTGAGGGGCACATGGATTCTGATCTTTTGAATCTCATGCTCAAAATTAAAAGAAGATGCAAGCTTTGGAATCTCTCTTATTTCGGGAACATGACTCTGGATAATGGGAGAGAGGGGTTGGATCTTCTTACCTCTATGACCGTCCGCCATTTCATTGGCAGGCTTCTCTGCTCCCTGCTCAGGAATATCAGGTGCTACTGTCTTTTTGTCGGACCTCAAGTTATACCTGCCTCGACTGTCGCTAACCTTGTCTCCCTTGCTCAATTCATTCAGCTGGTTGTCCATGAGAGATTCCTCATATGCTGATTGAGTAAGGTGAGGAAAAGGAGGAGTGTCTCCAAAGCAATGGATTTCAGGATCAAACTCATCTGTTCCTCTTTCTTCCCCCTCGGCCACAAAATTGTTTTGGAAAGGGGCCTGAATCTTCTGATCTTCTCTGTCTCTTCCCTTCTCCCTTTGCACATTCGTGGGATTAAAATTGTTGGGCCTCCTGAAACCTCCCTTGTTTTCGGTGTTAAGGGGGCCCTTGTATGCTTGCCTCCCTTCCATTCTCATTCTTTCCATCTCCGTGGATAGAGACTTCACCATCCTGGTCAGTTCGTCTACTTGAGGGTGGGACACCGATGGGTCAGAAGTCGAGGCTTCCGACCTTCCTTTTCTCCTGTCTGCCTCGGCCTTGTTTCTCAGTCTGTCAGCTGCTAGTATATTAGATTCCACCTCTATAGCCGCGTCTTGCATTTGAGCCAAGGAGGTGGCTCTTCTTTCTCTCAATAACAGGCAGAAATTGGGGCCAAACGCACTAGCATAAGAAATTTTGGTCGAGGCTTCTGAAGGCTTTATCTCGGCAGGGATTTTATTATACATCTTATTGAATCTTTTGGAGAAGTCAGAAACAGATTCTCCATCCATCTTCTTCAAAGACCCGAACTCTGTCATGTAATACATGAAATCCTTCCTATCTCCCCACTGCCTTAGGAAAGCACTATCTAGAGCTTCAATCCCAACAATAGATCCTGGAGCCAATCCTCTAAACCACTTCCTCACCTCGCCATCCAAACTCTGGATGAAGACTCTCATCCAGACATCTTCATTTTCAATATTGAGGTTGTCTGCATAACTGTAGAAAGAAAGCAGGTGCTTTTCAGCAGTTATGTCTCCTTCCCCAGTAAACTTGGGCATGTACTTCAAGTAATCTCTAGCAGGGAGAGGGTTCATAGGATGGGGTAGGACTAAGGGAGCGTATCTGGCAGTGACTATGGTGTCCATTCTATTCAATGGGGGATTAGCACCAACCATAGGGATATTAGGTAGAGGAGAATATGGAGGAGAAGGAGTTCGCAAAGGGGTTATTGAGAATGAGTCTCGAAGCGGAGTGGGAAACAAGAGGGGATTTAAGCAGAAGGCTATCGAGCTCAAGTCAACGGGTGCTTCTCTTTGCACAGGAGTGGTCAAGCTAGGCATAGGGAAATCTTCTACAGTCCTGGGTCTACGCCAGGGTATAGCTTCAGGGGAGAGGGGAGTGACAGGGTCTTGACCCTCTGGTCCCAGACCAGGAGAGGAAAACTCGACAGGAACACTCCCAAAATTTAGGAAACGAGAAACTGCAGAAACAGGCCTGTCGGGAAACTGAGGAGGAGAAAAAGGAGCTCCCACAGAAGGATACGGTGGATTACCTGGTTCAGTGATGGACGCTTCTTCTTCAGAGGCCTTTCCCTTTCTGAGCACCGCCTCTAGATCTGTTTCAGGCGTAGCTAGAGGCAGTTGTGGATGAGACCGCGTATGCATGCCTCTGAAAGCCACAATTAACAGAGCAGGTTCTCCCCAACGGAGTCATCACAATGGAGTCGCCAGGTGCAAATTAGCAATCTTGAAAGGCTCTGATAATTGGATGCACCTTCGGATTCAGAGGCTCAATGTCGTTCTACACAGGGAAAATCTTCAATTTCGTCCTTGGCAACGGCGCCAGAAATGTTAGCGCTGGAAGTCACTCCTAGATTGCTTGCAGAAGCAGATCCCAACGCCCATCAGTTTTTATGTCACGGTTTGATAAATGGGTGATCAAATGGGTAGAGACTCGGGGAGATATCACTCTAACTCGGGGACTGGATCTGGTACGTAAAGAACAAAGGAGGTCTGGAATCCTAACTTCCGCCAGTGGGTTGATTAAAATATGAGCAGGTGGAAGACTTAGTAAGAAAGGTGAACAAACAGCTCTAGGCAACAGGCTTGCAGCAGTTTGTAGGGGAAATAACTCTGAATGCAGGATCCTCCTGGTTCAGGGCTTCAAGAAACTGAATAGAAGACTTGACTGGATCCTCCAATTCCAAGTCATTCAGTGTTAAGGAAATCACAGGAACCATCGATGCCTTACAAATTACAAAGACTGAGTTTATATACTCAGAGAAAATTGCCTCACGGAGGCGCGGGCGACCACCTGAAGCTTGGTGTCCCTTCAACCAAAATCGAACGGGCTTTCTCTGTCAGACGCCTCCTTAGCTGTGCATGGCTCCTGCAGGGAGAGCAGTTGGGCCAGTAAATGCTGAGCTAGCGTGTGCAGGTCTCCTTCGGCTAGTCAAGGACTCGGCGTGGCTTTTCTGAAAGAATGGGTACACAGGACCCTCTCGAGCGGACCACTTATCAGACTCTCCATACTTCACACTTAATGAATGAAGAGAGGTTTCAACCATCCCTTCCTGCTTTCATTTAATCCAAGCGAAGACCAGGATCGAGGTCGGGTCCGATGGCAACTAGAGGTCGTGACGGGCCTCCCTGTGACTGAAATCCGACGCCTTTGGCCCCTTTCGCGCAACTCTTTTCTTTCCTCAGTGACCATGGATTGTGACCCTGTGTAAATTATTTTCCCGATTTCCGATTCTCTGATGAACCTTATGTGCTAGCCCATCCGAGCTATACAATGGTCCATGTGACCTGCTATCATATGATCGCAGCCATATAGCCTTCCATCGGGGTTTCGAGGTTTGCGACGTCAATGTGCACGCATCCTCCAGACTCGCGATTCTTCGATCCCTGATGGCTCATGGCCGTTGACCTGTCAGCGGTTCGTTCCCCGTCGTGAAAGCCCGCCACCTGTATTCCACTTGCTCTGCGGTCCCACACGCTAACTGACGGTTGCCAAGATATCGCTTCTCGCAATATCACAACTCTGCACGCAAATCTTTGCAGCTCCAACTCACGAACCTCCGAGTTCGCGATATGTCGATGCCACTTGGCGCTGTCTCCCTACAAGGATTGACCTTCCGACACCTGTCCCCCATTACGGTCCTTAACTCCGTCGGGAAATTACGTATCGGGATATCGCGATTCCCGTTGTCATGTGCACGGGACTTTCAGTTCCCCGACTCTGCGGGATCTATGACCACGTGCCTCCGCTGACGGACGACTCTGATCCAGTCGGGAAATCGCGTATTGTGATTCCTTCATGTAAGAGTTTCCTGCCTCCAGAAACTCCGATCCTCTGATGAACTGAACCCCGACTCTCCTTCTGCTATCTGACGCGTGTCCTGCCGAGATCAACGACTAGGATCCCCATCGGTATTTCGAGACTCGAAAGGTCTCGGTTCTCTTACCCTTTGAAACCCCGATACCACAATTGTTACTAACACCCTGAACGTGACATCCTGATAGACGTATGGTAAGTTGTGTTGTAGCAATACTCACCCATATGTAACCATCTTACCCAAGTGCGTTGTTGCCCCCCCCACATAGTTCCTCAGATACCCTTCCACCCATTTGTTGACGATCTCTGTCTGCCCATCTGTCTGTGGGTGGTAGCTGGTACTCGTTGTTAGCTCTGTGCCTGTTAAACTGAAAATCTCCTGCGAAAATGCGTTGATGAAGCGCCCATCCATATCACTGACTATCTGCCTGGGTAACCCGTGCAACCGGAATACCTCCCTGAAAAACAACTCTGCTACCTGTATGGCCTTGTAGTCTATGGGTATGGCGAAGAAATGTGCGAATTTGGTCAGTCTGTCGACCACCACAAATATATAGTCCTTTCCCTGTACTCTAGGGAGGTTTGTAATGAAATCCATGGAAATGCTCTCCCATTTCTGCTCTGGAATGGGTAGAGGTTGTAGTAGCCCTGCGGGGTGTGTCTGCTCGAACTTGTTCTGTTGACAAGTCATGCACTCTCGTATGTGTTTCAGCACATCATCCTTGAGACCCTTCCATGAGAATCTCTCCCTGATCTACCTATAAGTTTTGAAGTACCCCTGATGCCCTGTTGTTGGCGAATCATGACACACCTTCAGAATCTTCCCCTTCAGGGTGGATTCTGGAACCAAGTAGATCCAGTTCTTGTAGAAAATGACGTCATCAAGAACCTGATATCTATCATCAATCACTTGTCCGTCCATCACCTCACAAGCAAATTTGTTTTTGGATTATTCCACCAACAAATGAGCTTTCCAATCTGTACAAATGTCCATCATCGAACATCCTATTGGCCTCCTGTACAAGGCATCCGCCATGATATTCCTTTTTCCCTTGACATATTCAATATCAAAATCAAATGCTTGGATCTTTGAGACCCACTTATGCTGTCTCTCGCTGAGGTCTTTCTGGTCAAGGAAATACTTGAGACTGTTATGATCAGTCTTCACTACAAACCTACTGCCAACCAGATACTGCCTGAATTTGGTTAAAGCATGCATGATCGCTAGCATCTCCTTGTTGTAAATAGGACAGAGTCTCTCCGACTCGTCGAGCTTCCTGCTCTCAAACATAATGGGGTGGCCCCCCTGCATCAAGACTGCTCCAATCCCCACCCCTGATGTGTCACACTCTAAGACGAATGGCTGAGAAAAGTTTGGAAGGGCTAGAACAGGGCATGTGCTCATAACCTCCTTCATTTTGTTGAATGTCTGTTGTGACTCCTCTGTCCAATGAAAAGCACCCTTCTTTGTCAAATCTGTAAGTGGTGCTCCCAACTGTGAAAAACCCTTGACAAACCGCCTGTAGTAAATGCATAACCCAAAGAATCCTCTCAGCTCCGTGAGATTCTTGGGCATTGGCCAATCCACAATGGCTCCGATCTTTTCCTGGTGAACCTGTACTCCCTGCCCACTGATGATATGCCCTAAGTACAGTAGTTCCCTCATGCCAAATTCACATTTGGATTCCTTGGCATATAAAGACTGTACCTTCATAATATCCAAGACCTTCCCCAAGTGTGCTAAATGCTCATCCCATGTCTTGCTGTAGATCAATATATTGTCGAAGAATACAAGAAGGTACTTCCTCAACTTTCCTCTAAAGATATGGTTCATGCAAGACTGGAAAGTGGCTGGTGCGTTGGTCAGTCCAAACGACATGACTAAAAACTCAAAATGTCCGAAATGGCATCGGAACGTTGTCTTCTCAATGTCCTGCTCCCTAATGTTGATCTGATGGTATCCTGAACGTAGATCAATCTTAGTGAAGAAGACTGCCCCATGTAACTCATCCATCAGCTCATCTATGCGTGAAATGGGGTGACGATTCTTGATCGTTTTCTTGTTGAGCGCTCTGTAATCGATGCACATCTGTAATGTGCCATCCTTCTTCAGTAGCAGTACTACTGGAGATGCAAAAGGACTCCTGCTAGGCCTGATATGCCCCATAGCGAGCAATTCTTTGATTGTTTTCTCAATTTCGTCCTTAAATTTCTTTGGGTGTCTATAGGGTGTTGTAATCACCGGTGTAGCCCCTGCCTCTAACTCAATCATGTGCTCAAAACCCCTGTCTGGTGGTCTCCTTGGTGGTATCGACCCAAATACTGGCTCATAATGTCCTAAAAGTTCTTTGATCTGTGGATGGTACTGCTCCCTACCCTCTGAGTCTTTTCGCGTGGTGATCCAACACTTTGCTGCATAAGCCACATCACCATGATGGAAAATATACTCCATCCTCTTTGTCGATACTGCTCGAGGTGCCCCTGTAGACATGCCTCTCAGCACAACTCTCGATCCACTGGCATCTCTGAAGCTCATGGTCAACGTCTGATAGTTGAACCCAATCTCCCCCAATGAATATAACCACTGTACTCCCAACACAACATCCGTATCTGATAGGTCAACTACATAGAATGTGTCAGTCATGGTGTAGTTGCCTAGTTTGACCTCTAGGTCAGGGATCATGTCCAAGCATGTCATCGTCTATCCATCAGCCACTGCCACATGGAATCCCTCAAACTCCTCTGTGCGTAACCCCCTCCTGGCTACTAAGGATGCATCTATGAAATTGTGGGTGGCCCCACCATCAACTAAAGTTGTCATGCGTTGCCCTTGTACAAGGCCCTTGAGCCTGAGAGTGTTGTACCTGGGTATGCCTGAAAGGGTGGCTATGGTTCCCCCTTTCACCTCTCTACGAGGTTTTGCCTCCTCCTGGGGCTGGGCCCTTGCCAGTATCTGAGGTTTCTTCGGCTGTTGCTCTGGCTCATGAGTGGTCTCAGTCTCTGAATCACTGTTTGTCGGTGCCTGAATATCCTCATCCTCCTCCTCACTGCCTGATTCCATTTCAATATAGTGGATCTGTCCCTTCCCCATGCATCTATGCTCGGGGACCCAAGGGTCTCTGCAGGAGAAGCAAAGCTTCTTTATCATCAACTCCCGTCGTGTATCATCATCCAACTTAGGCTTACCCTTCCATTCCCTCAGAAGATTCTTATGATCCTTGTCTTTCTATGGTACAAAGGGTTTAGTGAAAGGTTTAGTTTTTGGCACCGAATTCGCCAAATCTCTAGTGCGTCGGATGGCATCCTGCAAGGTATGAGGCCAGTAGGCCTTCACCCAACCTCTCAAGGGTTCTGTGAGCCCTTCTGTGAATAGGCTCAGATATGTCTGTCACTGCCACTGCTACTCTCTGAAACTCCGAGATGGATGCCTCTGCTGTGCCAGTTTGTCTCAACTGGGCTAAATCTCTGAAGTGGATCTTTGGATCCCTCCTATCAAATCTATCCATGAGTCTCTCTGTGAACTCTTTGTAGGAGGTGATGCGATTGTGACCCAATGTCACCAATCCATGATACCACCACTCCTGTGCCTCACCCTCTAAGTGTACGGTGGCGAAACTGATGGCCTCTGCCTCAGTCATCTAGTTGAGCTTGTAGTAGGCATCTAGTTTCTATACCCAAGCTCTGGCAGTGCATTTGGACGATCCGTCAAAAGAAGGTATGGTGAGTTTACCAACTTTTCGGATGAAGTCAATGTTATGCCCCTGCTGCTGCTGCCCTCCCCTCTGTGGCTCTCTAGGACGGTTCCTGAGTCTGAGTCCACAATACTTGACTAAGGTCATATCCTGATGAAAGTCATGGCCCAAGGCCGCATACTCTCTCTGATACTCTGCAATGTCTTCTGCATGTGTGGGCGGTCTCTGTGCTATCGGTATCTGAGCTGCTACCGGGGTTGCCCTCTGGAAATTGGGAAACAACGAACGTGGAATCCTACTCGTAGAGGTATATGTGCGAGTGGGTGACTGGGGTCTACTACCTGCCCCTGAGTTCCCATGTGCTGCATGTGGGCCTTGTGTGCCCGGAATGTCTACCATAGCCAGTCTCTCCGCTACCTGAGCCAAATACTGAGACATGGTCCATTGGCTAGGTAGCATGTCACTGATAACCTGCATGAAGGCTACGTCTGGATCCACGGGGGTCTTACCACTACCCTCTGGTCGCTCATATTTTTCACCTAGCCTCCTCTCTGCTTCGCGCGTGGCCTCGCGCTCTGCTCTTCTCTCTGCTTCTCTGTGCGCCTCTTCCTCTTCCTCTAAATTGGGAGGGAAAGGAGGAAGGTTAGGCATGTCCCTTCTTCCTCTTCGCCTGTTGTAAGTGACATATTCGTCACCTACGTGCTCACGGTCATCTTTTTCTTCTGCTGTATTCATTGTCTTTTGTCACAGGCTGGCAGGACTAAAGCTCTGATACCACTGAAATATCCCCGATTCCGTCGATCCAGATATTTGCTACTGATCTACTATTCTGTTTTGCAGATTTGATACACTAGGGGTTTTTGGATGCGTTTTCAGTTGTATGTTTGAGATCTTAATGGTTATTGCATGTGCATGTGGGTTATTACATGTGCATGTTGGTCATTGCATGTGCATGTTGGTTATTACATGTGCATGTTGCATATTTAAGGTTTAAACAACATATAAAGGATGCATGTAAAAGTAAAGAACATCAACTTCCCAATATCATGTAAAATAACGGTTCGAGCATGGAAATACAATAGCCTACTGGAAATATAGAATATAAACGTCAATCAGATCTCATGGATCAGTACTGGAATACAATCAAATAACATAAAAATACCCGTGATTAGAAGATGATGGCAGATCTGATGCATGCACGGATAGATCACCAAAAATATGCGGTTCCGGAGAAATACGGTAACCGCTACCTGCTGGGAAAACTTGTCCAGAAGAATGGACCGTCGGAATGCGCTGGAAACTGCTCCAATAGAAGCGCCCTGGCCTCTAGACTGAAATGGATGAGTGTCGGATCTCAGATCTGGTCTCTAAGGCACTGGATCTGGACCCCTAGGGGGTTTGCGTCCCTCCTAGAGCACTGGATGCGCCCAAAAGGATTCCACCAACAAAATCTGTCGTTATATGGCTCAAAACGATCGTCTCGCCAAATAAGGAAATGGGTCGGAAGGATTTGTTCAGATCTGCTCTGAAACTTTGCATGCAACACCAAATGTCTGTCCGGAAGAGCTGCACCCTAAATGGCTGAATGAGTCGATCTGCAAGATTCCACCGTCAGAATCTTATGATAGATGGATCAATAGAAGCGCCCTGGTTGGATCTCAAATGGGTTGGAAGAAAACTGCAATCTGGATACCAGTCTCGTGCAGCTCTCCAAACCCTCAAACTAACTTGCGCCCTCACTGGCTGAGTTGTGCACTCTGCAATGGATACTCCTGAAAAGTACGGTGAAATACCTGGATGGTATCTCCGATGGGCTAGGGTGTGTCTCTCAACACCGAAACCGATCAATGGTGGTGGTTTCCTCCAGAAATCCACAAAACAATAAGGTCGACTCTCCTCCTCCTCTGGGAACTCTCAACATCAAATCATAACAATGCATAATGAGGAATTAGGTCAAATTCCTCCCTTTATACCTTTCCCAATCTAATTCACCATTGACCTCACTTAAGCTAGGYRCTTTTCCYCCTAAAGTGATTAATTARTYAATTAAGTCCCCCTTTAACACCTTTTCATTCTAATTCTTCGTTGACTTAGGCTTAAGTGACTTTTCCTAAGTATTTTGGCTTAATTCATCGTTTAGCCATCAATTCCTCCTTATTTCTCCATCTTGTTCCCTGTTTGTGCCTGACTATAGTCTACGGGAACATATAGACTACCAAGTCACTCCCTGCTGGCCTACTCTTGGGAACGTGACATCACAGGACAAGGGACCCCCTCCATGCAACGATTTGACTGCTAAAGTCTATGGAGGTGTAGATACCCTACCCCCCTCTAGATTTGAACTAGTGACATCCTAGGAGGAAACACACATTCTTAACCATTAGACCCACTCAAATTATAATAAAACTACATTTATTTATTTATTTATTAATATTACGTCGATAGACATATACTTATTGGAAAGAGCAAGGTTAAACAACCTTTTAATAAAAAAATGGACAATGTATAGCTGAGATTTAAGGAAAAGGGAATATCATTCGTCGCATACATCAAATCAAAGGCTACGATTGAATTGGATAACCTTGGCGCATGTCATATTCTCTCCGTTAGTCATTAACACCCGTGATTAGCAAAGATTAGTATGAATAGAGCGCTTGATTGCCATGATTTCCATGCCTGATTGTTCTTAACTTAGTGGTGAAGTATGTGGTAATAACATTTTGATGGTAGAACGACAAATGTCCAGGGTGGAGGAACAACATTCTGGTGGTGGAATGTGGAAGGATGGCATTTCTATGCGGGCATTTCAACGTGTGCGTTAAGCTTTTGCATTTAGCTTCACTTCAGTGGTGGAATGTGTAGGGATGGCGTTTCTCTGCAAGCATTTCCACGTGTGCATTAAGCTTCTGCATTCAACTTCATTTCAGTGGTGGAATGTGGAGGGATGGTGTTTCCGTGTAGGCATTTCCATGTGTGCGTTAGCTTTTGCATTCAGCTTCGCTCCAAAAAAATGTAGGATTTAAATCTCCCGGGTTAAACTTATACCGTTCAATGTTACAATCCTTTAATTCAATTAAACTTATATCGTTTAACGTTACAATCCTTTAATTTAACTTTTTTGTTTAACCAATTAAAAGTTTATAATGAGGTAGAGTACGAGCTCATCCTTGTCAATCTCATGGCAGGGCATAGTTTCTCTCCCTCACTGTAAATCATATGGAATTGTTTTCAATCTTTCCAATGTAAAGCATTGCATTCTGGTTCTTTGTTTTCTAGATATTTATGCACGCATGCATATTGTGATAGTGATCATCTGTTATACATGCTTTTAAATTTATTATGTATCTGTTATACATGCTTTTACATTCATTTTGTTTGGGTTTTTTTACAGTCTTTCGGACACATACCTACTCTTCAAAATGCAAGACTGAGACCTTACATTATTTGGTAATGCAGATGTGTGGCATTGGCTTATTATTGATACAATGAGAAAATTCATTTAAATATGGATTCTACTTTAGATTTTGATTTAATATTATTATTAACTGCGTTAACTCTGCCCATATTAATTATATTTTTATATAAATTACAATCTTTTCCACACTCACTCATTATATGTCACATCTTTAAACAAGGCTGCATGGCAGCGTATACCTGCCGCTATGCAGGTATAATAAAATAAAACAATAGTTGTATTGAATCCATCGCATGCGTCTAGATGAATAACAAATTCATTTGTTGAATATGGCAGGCAAGCGTCATCTCATTAAAGGACGTTGAAGATCCTTCTGCAGCCGTTGAAAATCCTTATGCAACGACGACAATAAGAGATGCAATTGAACAACGAATCACAATTTAGAAAAATGTTTTAAAATAATAAAAAAAATCAAATTGTAATGTTATACCTTTAAAAATGCTCAAAATTATTTTGGTCAAACCCCAACTAATAGACGATCAATAACATATCCAATACTATATACCACCTCAAACAACAAGTATAATAACCAATATCCCTTCACATTATTTTGAATGATCTAAAAAAAAACCAATTTCATAAAACATTTAGATTATACATTGTAAAACGCTCAAACTTATATTTAAGGTTAACACTCAAAATTTGTAATATAAAAATAAAACTTATATTTAAGTTTAACCCTTTAAAAATTGTGAAAAAAAATATACAAATGCCATCAATTTTGAATCGTACAAAATATTATTTTATTTTATTTTAATTTAACTTTCAAATAATTGTGAAAGAAAAAGTACAATTGTCATCCATTTGAATCCTATCTACAAAATATTATTTTATTTTATTTAAATGTGTCTAGGAAAAAGGTTAAATGAGAACAACCAAAAAAAATTAAAAATGCATTTCCATGCCAAAAAAGAAAGGGTTATTTTTATTTAACAAGATGGGCCCCCAACTTTTAATAATATATATAAAAAAACAAGAAATATTTATTACAATAACATTGGGGGAAGTGAAGGCAACAATAAGACTTCAAAGTTTTTGGCCAATAAAATATCACATAAATGAGATTTAAAATTTAAAATAAATAATTATTTTTTAAAACTTTGGAAAAAGAAGTGTATATTTTATGGTCAACCATGAACTAATAGAAAGTCAAGCCTAACTCAAAGCTATATACCATGCTTATTGACATTTATAATAAATATGTATATGGACACTCATTATATGTTCCATCTTTAAATAAATATATATATGCACTCTTTAAATTTTAATTTGTTAATATGTTTTAGAAGAAGTATATATAAATATATATTATTTATATATTTATTAAATTTTTATTTTTTCTCATTCATGCATTTATCTATCTAAACTATAAAAATAATTGGCTAGTATAATGGTTAATAAATATGCATGCCATATATAACTTATAGTTTCTAATCATAACATAGATTAATAAAACAGATTTATAATTTATATTTGTTTAATATATATGAATAAAATAAATAAGATGTCTTGGTCAAGCTGTCGGTAGTTAATAAATTTTGATTTAACAATCGATACATGTTGATATATATATTTTTGCCTACAACTTCATTACATATAAAATACATGTTTACTTTTAGGAACACATGGTGAATAGAGTCACCTCGTTATTTCTAGAAAACATGTGAATGCTTCCTTTCAACACATTTTTTCTCACATCGCTTGGAAAAAGAAAACATGTGAATGCCTAGTTTCAAAGCATCTCTTCTCACCATGCTTCGAAAAGAGTTTCATGTAACATGAAATTTTCCTTCATCACGCAATCAAAATCCCAATCTAATTCATAAAATATTTGTTTGTCTTTGTTTTTTCCAATTAATAAGTAACCTTCATCCCCTAATCTAAATCCCACTCTAGCTGAAATAAAATGCTATTATTGATTACAATATTATTTGAAGGTTGTAATTATGCCATCAAAGTTAATAATCTTTTAAAAAAAAATATAAAAATAGGCAATGTATGGGTGAGATTCTATGAAAAATGAATATCTTTAATCATAATTTATTTGTTAGTTATTAATACTAGTGATTAGCATGGATTAGTATGGATACAACATCTAATTGCTATGTTTGATTGTGCTTAATGTAGTAGTGGAGTATGTGGGTTGACATTTTAGTGGGTGGTGAAATGCCATGCGTGAAAGGATGACGTTTTGGTGTGGGTATTTTTAGATGTGGGTTAAACTCCTACTTTGCTTTAAAATAGTTAACTGATGGTGATTCCTATTTGAGTTCACCATTCACTTCAATTGTGGATGTGCTAGTAATAATAATTAGATAGCAAAAAAAAATATTAAAATATTATACATAAAAATAAAGTAACTATCCACCTATAAATCAATGTTAGTTTGACTCAAATTGACAACCTACTTTTAACCAACACTTTTGACTAAGTGAACTAATTTTAATCACTTATCCAACTCTTTACCATTATTGCAACTAGAGTAATGAGGACCCAGATACTCAACAACCTAATACAACAACCTAATATAGAGGAAATGTTTTAAAGTTAATATGATAAGACGTATAAAATCAATTTCATTAAAATAATAATAATAATAATAATT
>ML853603.1:0-10662 GCA_009831015.1 Picea engelmannii
GAAATCTTCAGCATGAGGATGGCATCACAACAACATCGGAAAGAATCTAGAAATATTCAGCACGAGGATGGCATCAACACTACTCCCCCTTTCGAGGGAGGTCCTTTCGGACTACACCAAGCTTATCTCGAAAGTTCTCAAACTTTACATGAGATAGAGGCTCGGTCAACACATTTGCAACATGTTCATCTGTGCTAAAATACTGGATCTTTATGGCTCCTCTCTGCACCATATCACAAATGTAATGATATTGTATTTCTATGTGTTTTAATTTTTCATAGAACATAGGGTTGTCTATCATCTTTATACAACTCTAGTTATCACATAGAATCACGATTGCTTCCATATCCATATCGAATAGACCTATCAACAACTTTCGAAGACATAAGGCTTCACAACTGGCAGATAATGCAACAATCTATTATGCTATTGTCATGCTGAGAGAAATACTTGATTGCTTCCTAATCTGCCATGAGATCATGGTTGACCCTAGACTGAAACAACATCCTGAAGTTCTCTTTCTATCAGAGATACTTCCATCCTAATATGAATTGGTATAACCACTCAGTTTGAAGTCATGATCTCCATTATAAATGAAACCAAACTCTAATGTACCCTTAAGGTACCTCATTGCATGTTTTTCAACAACCAAGCGAACACGTCTGGGATTTACCAGAAATTGACTCAAGGTGTTCACAACAAAACATATATCTGGCCTGGTGTTTGTGAGATACATCAATGATCTAATTTTTTGTCTGTACAACATAGCATCAATCAATTCTAACGAAGTGTCAACCAGGAGATTCAACTTTGTTTTCATGGGTGTATTCATGGATTTTCACTCCAACATATCAAACCTCTTCAGTATTTCAAATGCATACTTTCCTTGGTTAAGGGAGATCTTCTTTGGGCTCTGCCAAAACTCAAGACCTAAGAAATAGTGCATTAGGCCAAGGTCTTTCATCTCAAATTCTATAGCGAGCTTCTTCTTACAATCAATGATGAGATTTTCTTCTCCAGTTATAAATAAGTCATCCACATAACACAACAATATAACATGCTCATCATTCATAACCTTGAAGTAAAGGTTAGAATCTTATTTACTCTTGGTAAAGCCCAAGCTCGTCATAAAATTGTCAATTCTTCAATACCAAGCTCTAGGAGCTTGTTTCAAACTGTACAGATCCTTCTTCAATATGCATACATGAGTCTTTCTTTCTTCTACTTCAAATCCTTGAGGTTGTTCTATTTACACTTCTTCTTCAATGACACAATTTAAGAAAGTTGTTTTCACGTCCATATGGTGTAACTTCCACTTCATCTTAGTTGCAAGGGCTATGATGGTTCTGATTGAAGTGTATCTGGATACAGGAGCAAACTTATCTTCATAGCCAATACCTTCCTTTTGATAAAATCCACGAGCAACAAACCTTTCTTTATATTTCTCAATACTTCCATCAACAACATGTTTTATCTTGTATATCCATTTGGAAGATACCACATCCTTTCTCTTCGGTCTAGGAACTATTTCCCATACATCATTATTTATAATGGATTGGTATTCTTCTGTCATGGCATCTTCCCATTCTTTCTTATGAATGGCTTCTTCAAATCAAGTAGGCTCCTTCTCTAAGAGATCACACATCAAAACCATATAATTTGAGAATGGATTGGGTTTCTTAATGTGTCTCATGGTTCCTTTGGGGGAACCATACTTTTCCCCATATTAAATAAGTTCCCTTTCCCAAGCTATCTTTCTCTTGTGGGAGATCGTCATCTGGGGAGGTTCTTGAGATTCTATTATGTCATGATCTTCTAGAATCTCCTCATCAGGGGAATTTATGACTTCCCTCACTGGTTCTACAACTCTGGGAGCCACAAGTTCTTCTTCATATACTTCTTCAAGATGACATCTTCTTGATTTATTGAGTGTTGCATCTTCATCAAAGGTTACATCTCTACTGATATCAATATGATGGTAACTTGGTATGTACATTCTGAAGGCCTTGGAGACCTCACAATATCCAACAAATATTCCCTTCTTTCCCAAAGGGTCCAACTTGGTTCTCTTCTCTTTTGGAACATGTACAAATACGGGACAACCAAATATTTTGAGATGGATTACTTTTGGCTTCTTTCCGGAGAACATCTCTTCAGGGGTATTGAACCCAAGTGGACTATGGGATAATATGTTCTGTACATACACAATTGTTCTTGCTTCTTCTGCCCATAAGTGCATTGAAATATCTTGATCATGGATCATTGTCTTCACTACTTCCATTATAATTATGTTTATTTTTGCTACACCATTTTGTTGAGGATTGTAGGGAGTGGTGAGCTCCCTCTTGATCCTGAAATATTTACAAAAGTTTACAAAATATTTTAAGCTGTATTCTCCTTCATTATCTGACATGAGTATCTTGATATTTATTTCAGAGAGATTCTCTATCAAGTCTTTGAATTCCTTGAATTTACCGAACACTTCATCTTTTGATTTCAAAAAGTAAACCCAGGTTTTGCGAGAATAGTCATCAATAAAAGACACATCGTATACATACCCACTGATGGAGGTTGATGGAATTGGGCCACATGCATCTGAGTGAATGAGATCTGAGACTCCTTCTTCTTTAATGTCTCTCTTAGAGAAATTGTTCTTGATGTTCTTTCCTTGTGCACATCCATTGCACACACCTTCATGGTCAACCTTGAATTCTGGTAGACCTATGACTTCCTTGCTTACATATGGTAATGCCTTGTAGTTAATGTGAGCTAGTCTTCTATGCCAAAGTTTATAGGGATTCTCAATGGAATGAGTCAAGGCTGCTTCTGAGTGACCTTTTAGCTTATACAAGCTACCTTCTTCTTTTCTAATAAAAATTGCTTCTTCCATGGTTTTTCCTTTGGGCCACATAAGAACTTCTCCATCTATGAAAGAAAATTTGAAGCCTTTATTATCTAAATATGATATAGAAAGTAATTTCTTTGTCAAGCCTGGTACATACAATACATCCTTCATCTTCATTGGGGTTCCTTAATCAAGTTTGTAATTTGATTCTCCTACTCCTTTGATAAGGTACTGATAATCGTCTACAAGTGTAAAATTCTCGGGAAAGTTATTTTCTATAAGGCAAGAGAGAATGTCTCTTTGACCTATAATGTTCTTGGAAGCACCACTGTCTATGAGCCAAGTGTCATCACCAGGTGGCATTGATCCTGAGAGGGAAGATATTAAGACATAGTCTTCAATCTGTTCTTTTATCATCTTTGTGGGTGGCTCTTCATCTTCAACTTTGTGGGCATGGTGCCTCTTGTTTCTCTTCTTGTATTCTTCTCTTCTAGATGGAAAATTATTGGCAATATGTCCCATCTTGTCACAATGATAATATTGTTAGGATGATAAATCTTTTTCTCTTCTTTGACCTTTCTGAAACTTCTGGAATCTCCTTGGAGGGTGAGATTCTTTATGTATGAATTTGTTTGGGGGGTGATACTCCTTATGTGGATGAGTTTCTTTCTGGAAGTAATACCTCTTCCTTTATCCTTTAGTATGATCATCTAGGGATTTATCTTCATCTCTTGATAGTATTGCTTCTCTGTTATCTACTCTTGCTTCTTCTTGAACGCATTCTTCCCAAAGACTGTCAAAGTGTAGTTTCTCCTTTATGGAACAAATAGTTTGGATGAATGCACCCAAAGGTCTTGTGAGACCATTAAGAGATGTCATTATGAGTTCGTCTTCATCTAGATTATCACCAATTGCTTCTAGTTGTTCCATGAATTGTGATATTCTAGAGAAATACTCTTGAATTGTTTATCCTTTCTGCATCCTTGTATTTTTGAGTTGAGTTCTTAGATTCATCTTTCAGTTGATTTTATTTCCTTCAATCATCCTGGTTAGGGAATCAAAAAAATATTTTGTATTCTTCTTTGAAGCCACTTGAGGAATTAAGTGATCTTTAATAGAATCTGCAATGATTCTTTTGGCCCTAACTGTGTCCTTTTGGTGTTTTTCTTTATCTGCAACATAGATAGGTTCCTATACATATTATTTAATGGATATTGCTAGGTCATTCTCTTCAAGAGTGAGTGAAATCCTATACTTTCAGGCACAAAAGTTTTCCACACCTTCTAGCTTGTCAACAAACTTAGTGCATGCAAACATCTTTACCTGGAGTTAGGAAAATGACCAAGAAATGAAAATGCTCATAATTTAATTTTGAGCTTACTAGGAGGTGTGCTTGGCTAAGGTGAGTAGCCTGATGCAATTAGATTTCAGAAAATAGAAAATTTTCCCCTTCAAACTTGACTAGCAAAACTATGGACTGGTACTTCTGGTACTGGTTCTGGTTTCCTGGTTTTCTGGTACCAGTGAAAACTAGGGTTTCACTTTCCAGGAGTTATATCCACTGAAAAAGTGTGTTGAGGCTACCAAAGAGTTTGATAGGCTAGGGAGAACTTCCTTGATGAGTTTTAGGATGAAATTCCTCTTCAATAGAAAAGCCTAATTTTTTTGTACGATAATAGTGACGTTTTTGCGTGTCTATTGAAAAGGTGCTCTCTTCAGATTAGCTCTGACAACATGTTAAGGTTTAATATATTATTAGTTTTCTTTTCAATTTAATATATAACCATAACATAGATAGGATCATTGAGAGAAACACAATCACAAGATACACAACATTTATCCTGGGAAACCCTCATGGGGGAGAAAACCCAACAAAAAATTCCTTAATATAGATAGCCAATACAATGCTAAGACAATAAACCAAAACACTAGAGAATATCCAACATTGAGCAATGCACCTCTCTCTTCCTTCTTCTCCCAAATACAACTACCAAACTTGCACACTGGATGAACGAATGAGTGAGTGAGATAATGAGGCTCTAGCTTCCTTTATTTATACAAACTGACAGACGTTGGAAAGGTGTCTCTTCACTAGGTAGGGCCAACTTGTCTTATTAGTGGTTAAAACCACTTTAATTATCCTGGGGGTCGACTTATTAATTTTCACAATATATTTAGGGTTTGACCAATCTACAAAAGGGATTTTGGTCAATTACAATGTCTGACTTGATCAATCCACAAACACGGATTGATCTAATGAATAATAACTAAATAATAAATAGAATACTGAGATGCTCTTTGTAGTTACAATATCTCAACAAAGATGGACACTAAGTTGAAGATACCTATGACATTCCATACATAGACAGATGGGAAGACAAAACTAGTCAACAAGACTTTGGTGCAGTTTTTGAGGGGTTACAATCAAAAGCATTCAAATACCTGGGATTAAAGTATGATCTATACAAAACTCTTATAATAATAGAAAAATCCATGCTTCCACGAGTAAGTCACCTTTTGAAACTTGTTTTGGATATTTCCCACCTTCAACCTTGGATGTTGTATAGGGAAAACAAGGAGGAATAAGGGAGGACCTCACAGGAGATGCATTGAGAGATAAAATATTTGTTGAGAAGATTAGGAAAATATATTTTCAAGTACAGGAGATGTTCAAGAAGTCACAAAAAAAAACAAGTTCAGAAATGATCAAGACATAACCAAGAATTCATTCAAAGTGGGAGACATAGTTCATTTATAGTTGAACAAGGAAAGACTACAATGTCCTAGTAAGAAGATCAATGCTCTGCAGTATGGACTTGTTTTGTCGTTGTTGGCGGTGTGCGCATGATGTTAGACCCTAGGTTTGAGTTATCTTTTACCAGCAAAACCCACCAGACACCTTCCCTTTGCATCACCTACTTGCACAGATGAAGTGTCACCTAAGGCATCTATTGGGACTGCGAGAACCAGGATTCTGCAGTATTGAGGGAATGGGAGGCGACTATCATGTTCATTCTTCTTTATAGTTTATGTGCACAAGATTCTGTCCTTGCTCCTTATTAACTACTTAGTGATCTAGATTCATACTATCATGCTATTCCATATTCATATATGTTTCATTTATGTAACAATTATGAATATTTCTCCATGTTTAACCATAAGAAAACTCTATCTACGATGCATTCAAACAAAATTCTTAAGAAAACATATAAAAGACAAACATCACAAGATTTGGTATCATCTCTTTGACATTCCTTTATTCATTCTTCTCATCAATAAAATGTTACATTAAATAACTATGGAACCCAATCATGTAGAAGAACCACAGTCGAACCAAGTACACAGGGAACAAACCATATTGAGGAATAGTGAGGAACCCCTATTATCCCAACCCATTACATATTTATACATAAATCTGGGGCTGAAAACCCTAATATGTTCATCCCAAAATTACCCCATTACAATGCATACTTCCCTTAGCTAAGTGCATGCTCATGTTTCTTTTCTCTCAGCATCACTAGTAAATTTGGGTCATTTTGTGATGGCCATTTCAATACTCTTGCAATATTATATCGTGGATATTGCGACAAATCTTGCCCCCCCCCCAAATGTTGCTTCACATGTCATGGAAAGTAAAACAAACCTAGGATATCATTGTAAGAGAGACAAGCCAAGGAGGTCTTCACAAGCGAGATGAACTACAGTGGTCGTCGCAAGAGGGAAGACCAAGTTAGTTTTTACAACGAACTATTCAAGAATAAGGTATCATTGACAGTAACGATAGTTTGTCAAAACAACAATGAAGCCTCGATAGTTGCTACAAACTATCAATACTATTGATGTAAGGTACCCGATCTATTATATTAGAATAATGGAGAAATAATACTGAGATATCAATAGAATACTAAAAATATTGCAGAGATAACAACGAAACAACAAATTATATGGAACGATAACAACATAATTATAACTTTATTGATAGGAAACAATGTTCACTTTACTCTTCGAGGGGGAAACTTCTAGCAGAGCAGAGCTCTATTACAATAATTTTCAAAGAAAAAACTTTTCATACCCTCTACTCCTATTTATACTAAATCTATATATCCACAAGAACAATCTAGAGGAAGATCCTTCTAGAAGAGGAAGCTTATATTAGTTCTTCTTACAATTGACTTATTCCTCCTTATTGCTAGGCCTTATTAATATTGACCTTTATTACATGAAAAATATATTATATTACCCACTTGATGGTTTAGGTAGGTTAGGTCCCTAACATGGCCTCCCCCTTCAAAGCATCCTTGTCCTCAAGGCTTGATATGCAAAAATTGTTGCAGAATGCTAGCTGGCTCCCAGGTGGCCTAAGCTGGAGTTGTATATTTCCACTAAACTAACACTTCCTTGATGGTGCGCAGACGAAGATGATGCTCACGCTGGTCCAAAACTTCTTGTGACTACAACCATATGGATCCTTCTTCATCAAAATCGGGGAGGCTAGATTGAGTTTGGCACTTAGTTCCAATCACCTTCTTTAAGCAAGAGACATGAAAAAAAATATGGAGCTTGGAATAAATAAGCAAATCTAACTGATAGGCCACCTTTCCCACACACTTGAGAACTGTATAAAGACCATAAAATTTGCGTGCCAGTTTCTGACAATGTTCATCCTTGAGTGAAGTTTGTTTATAAGGTTGTAGATGAAGAAATACCTTGTTGTCTTCAACAAATTGACATTCTGAGCGACCTTGATCAAATTATTGCTTCATGCGATTCTGATCCATAACCAAATTCTCTTTCAGGGTACGAAGAATAGCCTCTCGAATTACAAGAATTTGGTCAATTGCCAGAACCTTTGAGACACCTGACATGTAGGAGAGAATCAAAGGTGGATTTGTTCCATATACTGCTTCAAAAGGAGTCATGCGAGTAGTTATATGGTAAGAAGTGTTGTACCACCATTCAGCTAATGGTAACCATTGAGCCCATTGATTTTTCCTTTTAGAGGAAAAAAACCTCAAATAAGTCTCCAAACACTTGTTGACAACTTTAGTTTGACCATCAGTCTCGAGATGATAGGTGATGT
The DNA here is from genome assembly GCA_009831015.1 of Picea engelmannii. Classification (NCBI taxonomy): domain Eukaryota; kingdom Viridiplantae; phylum Streptophyta; class Pinopsida; order Pinales; family Pinaceae; genus Picea; species Picea engelmannii. The sequence goes on from ML853603.1 coordinate 7,926, forward strand.
TGAGATGTAATTGGGTGCCCTAGCCTGAACAGTTCTCGCCAAAACTTACTGGTGAAAGTGGGGTCTCGATTAGAAACAATAGAATGAGGCATGACATGAATCTTGAAGACCTCATCCATGAAACATTGAGCCACAATGGATGCAATAAATGGATGTTGAAGAGAACATAAATGAACATACTTGGAAAGACGATCAACTACCACTATGATGACTAACTTATTGTTGGATTTAGATAATCCCACAATGAAATCCATGGAGATGTCCCTCCAAATAGTTGGTAGAATAGGAGTAGGTTAGAGTGTGCCATGGGCTTTGATTGTTTCTCCCTTGTTATGTTGACAAACATCAAATTCAGCCACAAAAGTGCGAACGCCCTTTTTCATACCATCCTAGAAAAAAAAACATTTGACCCTGTCATAGGTTTTGGTAAACCCTAAGTTCCCAGCTGTGGGAGTAACATGAAGCTCAGAAAGCACCATGGAATTAAGTTGTGAGTGTTTACTTAAATGAAAATGACCTTTGTAGTGAATCTCATCATTGTGCCAAGAGTTGATCCGGATTATTTTCGGCACGAAATGAGAGCGGAGATATAATAAATAAATGCACAGAGATATCACAGATATTCAATAATATAACAGAAATGTATCATATATGCAACCATAAACATAGATATACAGTAATACATGATTTCTATTAATGAAAGAAATGTACAGAGACTGTAAAATACAGAGTGAAAGACTTAGAATGGTGGCAGCTTATCTCTGAGAAGAGATGTGACAGCTACTCGCATTCGCAAGAAGATGATTACAATGAGGCTCGGAAGGCCTTTTTACAATAGAAAAGAATGCCAAAAGTCCTAGACATCCAAAAACCTAACCCTAGGAGATGAAGCGCCAAAATTCGTGTGGGCCCCGTTTGGGTAAGTTAGTACATCAACTTCCCGGGGTTGTAACTTTTGCATACGATCTCTGTTTTAGGCGTGTGATAGCTCGTTGGAAAGGTATTGTCGAGGAGATTCATTTTGGGGGCTCAATAATTCCTTCTACTATCATTGAGAACCTTGATCTCGAAAAACCTTCATTTAGGCCCTCAAAATGGCACCCCAGAAGTTAAAACCTGCTAAAAATAGTAAATTGCCAAAATTGCCAGAAAGCTGTTTTGAGCTAGTTGGAAAAGGTGGGTGGCCACCAATATCCACATGGATCAATCCTCCCTCCTTAGGAAGCAATGGTCTCCATTGTGTTGAGTTCCTGGGGGAGAAGGAAAAGTGTTTGTTGAATCTACATCTTGGTGAGCTGCTTGTCTTGCTGGAGACATCGCACTGCTCAGTTTGTGGAAGTCTATCATGAACCCGTTGAGGTTGAGGCTATTCAAAGAGTTGGGCTACATGAGAGGATGTTGTGCAGAAGGAATCTTTTCATTTTGCTGTAGCCTTTTCGACTTGCTTCTATAGGATAGAAGGTGCTTGGGGCGAGGCTATAGTGGTTGTAGTGTCCTTCTGTTCTCCTTTTGAACAGATTGCGAAGAAACTAAATTTTGCAGTATGAGATACTACTTTGCGACACTTTTTAGGTGGAACAGTAGTGGGAACTACCTCTGGTATTCTGTAGAGATGACCCCCCAAAGTGACAATAACACTACGAGGTCGAGACTCATAAATAGCATGGCGCTTCCACATATATGGATGGCCCAAGAGAACATCACAGACATCCAGTGGGGCAGAATCACATAATATCTCATCCTTGAAGGGTTGGATGCCACATGACAATCGACACTGCTGGCTGACACGAAGATCTCATCCTTGGCGAAGCCACCCGATGTTGTATGGTTGCGGGTGTGGTGTTGTCGACAATCCCAACTGTTTGACAACCTCTGCTGAGATGAGGTTCTTTTGGCTTTCGCTATCAACAATAAAATGCAGCGGGGTCCTCTTCACCCACATCTGTGATTGAAAAAGGCGCTCCCCCTCTTTAGGATCTGTTGGTTCTTCTGGTTGAATTGCTGCGGTCACGAAAATAGCAGTGGGGTCTGCATCAATGATCTGTCCTTTACCGGTATTTTCAGAATCAGATTCTAAATTAGGGTTCGGCTCCTTGTATTTGATATTGGCCACCAATGACTGTTTTGAGCGACATTCATCGGTGTTGTGCCAGGGGATTTTGTGGAAATCGCACCATTTTCTGGTGTCCTTCTTTGTCTTCCCGTGACCCTTCTTTTCCTGTGTCTTGGATTGGTTTTTGGGAGACTGTTTGTTAGGGTTGTCTTTGTCATACTTTGGTTGTTGCGGATTTGCAGACCCGAAATCCCATTTGTTCTGGTTCTTAAATTTCTGCTCGATTTTAACAACATATCGATAGGCAACACTGAGTGATGAGATGTCCAGAAAATCCATTTCAGTTTGGATGTATCTGTGTATAGCCCCACGGTATTTCAGAACCAAATGTTGCTCGGAGTCTTTGATACCCAGCTTGGTGCGCAAGGTATGGAAGGTATTGGTGAACTCCGGAACTGCTTGGCCCCTCTCTTTCCGCAGTGTGGTCCATCTCATGTACTGGTCCTCATAGTTGCCAACAGGGTAATATTGTTCCTTTACTGCATCCACAAAAAAATCCCAAGTGGGATCGGCCCCATATATTCCAGACTCCTCTGTGGAACTTTTCTCCCAATAAGTTTCCCACCAATGTTTGACATGAGGGAGAGCTTTAAGGAGTGTGAAGGTGATCTTTTCTTTGTCGGA
>ML853603.1:11845-25397 GCA_009831015.1 Picea engelmannii
GGACAATGAAGCCTAGGGAGAAAAGGGACCCTTCATATTCATATTTTCGAGAAATAACTTCATCAACCACATTTTCTTTTACTTTCTTGTAAATGATATCATAATCATATCCAAAGAGCTTAGTTACCCATTTTTGTTGCTCTGGAGAGGAAGGGTGTTTCTCTAGAAAATACTTGAGGCTTTGACGATTTGTCTTAATTTGGAAGCATTTCCCCAAGAGATAAGGGCACCAGAAATATAATACATGCAAAATAGCCAACATTTACTTTTCATAGATTGATTGGCCCAAATGGAGGTCTAACAATTGTTTGTTGGTAAAGGCCAAAGGTATTCCCTCTTGCATAAGGAATACTCCAATTCATCTCCCAGAGACATCACATTCCAGGACAAAGGTCTTTTTGAAATCAACAAGGGCCAATACCGGAGTAGTGCACATAGTCACCTTCAATGCTTGAAAGGATTGATCAACTACAGGATTCCAAGTGAAAGAATTATTTTTAAGTAGAGAAGTGAGAGGCACATCAATATTTCCATAATTCTGAAAAAACTTGCGATAATATCCTATTAAACCCATAAGACCATGCAATATTTTTATAGTCTTGGGGCGAGGCCAATCATGCATGGCTTCAATCTTCTTAGGATCCACTCAGACACCGGCCTTTCCAACAATATGACCCAAGTACTCAAATTATGAGGCGCCAAAGGTACATTTAGAGTGTTTGAGGAAAAGTTGATGTTGAGAGAGTAGATGAATAACTTGATCCACATGGGAAAGATGGGATTGCCAAGTTTTACTATAGATGATAATATCATCAAATAAAAATAAGAAAACATGATGGAGAAAAGGATGGAAGACATGATTAATGAGGCTTTGGAAGGTGGAGGGGGGATTACACAGGCCAAAGGGCATGGCCAAGAACTCATAGTGACCCTAATGAGTTTGAAAAGAAGTCTTGGGGATGTCAATGTCTTGCATACAGATCTAGTGGTAGCCTGAACACAAATCAAGTTTGGTGAAATATTGAGCACCACTCCACTCATACAAGAGAAGATCAATAACAGAAATGGGAAACTTGTCCTTGATGGTTAGTTTATTGAGAGCACGAAATTCAGGACACATGTGCCAAGTACCTTATTTATTAAGTACCATGACCACAAGAGAAGAATAAGGAATGGTATTGGGGTGGATAACACCCGCTTGGAGCAATTCCTGCACGATTTTATTAATTTCATTCTTTTGGGAAAATGGATGATGATAAGGGAGAACATTGGGAGGAATACTTCCAGGAACAAGAGTTATGGAGTGATCATGAATACCACGAGAAGGTAGAAGTCTCTGAGGAGTGGAAAAAACAACTTGGTGTTTAGAGAGAATATCTTGAAGGTTAAGATGCACAGAGGGTGTCTCAACCACGTGAATAGAATGGATTTGAGAATTAATATCGGAGTGGCCTTGTTGAGGAGTTTTTCCATGCAATGGGAACTAATGATCTTAGGAGAACTAGTTGTGAGACCTTGGAAGTGATACCTTTGTCCCTCCTACTGGAATTGCATGGTTAATTCCTTAAAATCCATAAGAATGGGACACAAAGTGTGTAACCATTCAACACCTAGCATAATGATACACTCACCCATTTTGATGGAAAAAATATGAGATTTCAGGAGGTAATATCCAATTTGAAGACATACATTTTCACAACGCCCACCACATTTCATGGACCCACCATTGGCTATCATGTTTTGAAAATGATTGACATCACGAATATAGAAATTGGTTTCCTAGAAAATGCGAGCTTATGGGTACTACCACTGTCAACTAGGATGATGACCTTCCTATTCTTAATATAGCCAATGAGATTGAGGGTTTTGGGATCAGAGAAGCCAGTGAGATCATGTAAGGAAATGAGTGGTTGAATGCTAGGTGGGTCAACAGGCTCTTGGGTAGAATTGGGAAGGGAGGGCTCTTCAACAAGTGGAATTGTCACATATTCTTTAGGAAAATCTTCAAAAATTGACATAAAACAATTATGGGTACTACCATTGTCAACCAGGATGATGACCTTCCTATTCTTAATATAGCCAATGATCTTGAGGGTTTGGGGAGCAGAGAAGTCAGTGAGAGCATGCAAGGAAATGAGTGGTTCAACTTTAGGTGGGTCAGCGGGCTTTGGGGTAGCATCGGGAAGGGAGGGCTCTTCAAAAAGAGGAATTGCCGCATGTTCTTCAGGAACATATTAAAAAATGGCCATAAAATAAAAATTCCTTACACTTGTGGCCCAGAAAATATTTTTCATCACAATTATAGAAAAGATCCTTCAATTGGCGTTCAACCATTTTATCGCTAGTTAATTTCTGGACCTATATTGGACTGATAGGGGGGTTAGAATTAGTGGGTTGAGGGAGAGGAACATAAGAGGGTTTTTTGTTCTGGGAAAAAACAACTTGTTGGGATTCTTTATCATGTTTAGTAGCCTCTAACCAAGTCTGAGGGTAGGCCATGATAACCTGGGATAAGATTTCATCCCTTAATGCACTGATAAATCATTCACGAAATAAAACATCTGACATGATCTTGGTTCGAAAGGCCAAATGCTCAAAAGTAGATATAAAGTCTTCCACTGTGCCTGATTGTTTCAACTTGGTCAAATGACCGAGATAGTGGGTATCAGTGTCAAAGAGGTCATAGAGCTTTGCAACAAACTGGGTCCAAGAAATATACCCTAGACGTGAATTTTTACACCATTTCCACCATTGCCATCATTCAAGGTCTATATAGAGGACAACATAGAGAAGTTTGGCCAATTCATCAGTAATACCATGCAGAGAAAAATAATGCTCCATTTGAGTGACCGAACCTGTAGGATCAGAGCCATCCAATTTATTGACCTCAACACAGGGAAGACGGGGGTCACACTGAAAGGAGTTGGATTGAAAATGCAGATAATGAGAGGAATCAACATCATTGGGTTGGTCTGAGGAGGAAGGACCCGAAGGGCGGTTCACAACTGGTTGACAATAGACTCAAGGGTGTTAAATTGGTTCATGAATTTGGTGTCCATGGTGTCAAATTTATGCTTGAAATGGGTTTCTAATCGTGCAAGGTGGAAATTCATAGAGTAAATTTCAGAGGTCGCTTGATTGATGGAAGCTTCCAGGTATTGGGTGTGAGTAGTGGCCATTTGGAGAGGGGAAGTGCGGGTAAGGAAAAATGGGTGGGTGTGACCATAAAAAGGACTTATAAGTGATAGTCACCATGAAGATCATGGAAAGAAGGGAAATACAATGGAATAGGTGGAAAAATGGGGAAGCTGAGGAGGGCTCGGGTCCATTGGAAAAAAAATTAAAAATGAAAGGTATGACTGGGATTTGGGAGAAAAGGGGAATCCAATGGAATATGTATCAATTAAGTGTGCCAGTAGGATCACTATACTCTCTTTTTTTTTAAACTCCTGCAGAGTTATACTCCGATTTGACTAATACTGCAGTGAAGAAATGCCCAAATTCTTAATAGGAAGAAATGTGTAGTAATTTTGCAACCCGAATGCAGGAGGTACAGTTGCGTGGAAATAGATCTTATCTGTTATGTTTTTGTTTCCTTAAAAAGGGTTAGGGTATTCAAGGGTTTTCCATGTGCTATAGCTCTCTCATATACGTGCGGAGTCCAACAGTAGTACTCGACCCAATATCTCAGGGCACCAACTAAGGAGGCTAGACCATGCCCTTGGTTGTACTACCCGACTACCTAGGTAATAGAGAGTATCTTTCTGAGTGTTGTTCTTGGTGACACTATATCAGTCATAAGGTCGATCGGTTTATCTATGGAGGGATTCAGGAGATCTAGGATGATTCATATACATGTGTTGTTTGATGCGCTACCACTCTAAGGGGTACCAACAAGGGTTACAAGGGTGGCCAACATATGTGCGCTTAATTACCACTTGTATTTCCTGCATGTATGACACTCCGACCGCGAGTTTATGTGCGTAACGATCGATATGTGTACCTTTAAGACGTCGGAATACGTATCTACCCTGAAAAAAAATTAACCCACAATTTTATGCCGAGGAAAGTGATTTGATACCACTTGTAAGGTACTAGATCTATTATATTAGGAAAATAGAGAAACAATGCAGAGAATAATACTGATATAGCAACAAAATACTAAAATATTATAGATATAACAATGGAACAACAAATTATATGGAACCACAACACCAAAATTATACCTTTATTGATAGGAAACAATGTTCACTTGCCTCTTCGAGGGGGAAACCTCCAACAGAGAAGAGCTCTATTACAATAATTTTCCAAGACAAAACTTCTCATACCCTCTACTCTTATTTATACTAAATCTATCTATCCAAAAGAACAATCTAGAGGAAGATCCTTCTAGAAGCAGAAGCTTCTATTAGGTCTTCTTACAATTCACTTATTCCTCCTTATTGCTAGACCTTATTAATATTGACCTTTATTACATGGAAATATATTATTCTACCCACTTGAGGGGTTAGGTAGGTTAGGTCCCTAACAATCAATGATCTTATTCATCGCACGAGTGATGAAATATATCTATTTAAAAAAAATAATAATAAATATTAATGCAAGAGGGTTCCTTTGAGGGTTATCAATTACAGTATCTCCATGACATATGGGTCACTAGTGACTTGGCTCTAATTCCATCTTATGTGATATGCTTCACACTAGATATGTAGAAACAATATGTACGTATAAATAGTTGTCAATGGTTTAATGATATGGTCTTGTGATATGTTTTTCTCTTAATCTATTTTCTATATTGTAGTTGCACCAATTCCATTTGAAGTAGAGTGGAGGTGCCATTTCTATATTGGTTTAGCTAAAAAATCAAAATAGGGATATTACACATCAAATGGAGAATGGTGATGCCATTTCTGTATTGGGTCATAAAAGTAATATTGAGAAATATTGAAGAAGGTATAGTCATTTTAAATAACAACTTCAAAATCATATCTTCTTAAAGGATCTCCATTGAAAATTAAGCTAAATATTAAAAAACATATTTCTATTTTGAGTCTTCCAAAGAAAGATGTATTTTGTAGCAAAATATGATGCTTGCAGTATAAAATGGTATATAAATATAGTAAGTTCGTTGAATGTTCCACGAGGTTTCACAAAATAAAATAAAATAAAAATTAATATAGAATGTCTTATCCCTTATGGGAAGGGAACCTTGGTCAATGATTCACTAATCCTCACTCTAAATATTTGGTGGACTACTCTTTTGACTCTCAAGGAAAATATGAGACCCCAAATGTAATGTATCTTATCTCATCTATAACAATTTCAAGGGAATGGGTAACAAGTTAAATATTTCTCATCAGTAACCACAAATTCATCTTCAACCACCCTACGTTTCTGCTCCAATTCTACTTCAAACTCAATTAAGATTGCTTCAAGCATAGAATTTTGTCAATACGAAAACATGGTATGTAACATTTTGCCGAGCAATATGACTGTGGCACTTTTGCTAATATAAATATAATTATTCTTGTTAAAAATAAAAATAAAAATTAAGCATTAAAAACACAATAATCAAAGATGAAGCCGAACTTCACCTCCTTTGCCTACATCTAGGGTTTTGCATGGCCAGCATGAAAACTCCTTCAAATTTGTCATTGTTCATAGCCTTCATAGTGCAAAAATCTCAAGAATTCTCATTTGACCGATTTGCTAATGTTCCTCCAAGACACAACCTCATGTGGGTCAATGTTTGAGCTTGCATTCCCTCAAACTATGAATCTGAATGATTTGGAGAGGATTTTCCCAAGAAACAAGTCAGGGGAAACCTCTGCATTGGAATAGAGCATATCCTTTAGGAAACTTGTTGTAAATTCCTCAAAGAGAGCCAAGACCTCCAATAGACAATCACATTTTGGAAAAAAACTAGAAAATATTCCTAAACTGAACACTCAATATGCAAAGCTCAAGTAAAGATGTCTCTTGCTCACTATAAAATCATGATCAAGAAGCTTATGGGACCATGGACAAACCTCAAAACCTTGAAAACTTGGAACCAAATCCAATGGGTTACCTCAATGAAAGTTGGAATTCAAATTTTTTGTGGTAAGGGTTTCTTTGACTTTCACTTTCAAATCAAAGGCAATTATGATTTAATATTTTATAGCAGCCCATGGTTTCTGGGAACTTGTGGGTTGTATATTAATCAATGGTCTCTAGAATTATATCCAGAGAAGGAGATTCTACCATATGTTTTTATATGGGTAAGATTACCCCATCTCCTTAATCTCTAGGATGTTGAAACCCTCAAGGAAATAGGGAATAAACTATGGATATTTTTAGAAAAATTTTAGCCAATATTGGGCATGTTCACTTGAGCCTAAATCTGTGTTTACGTAAATCTTCAAGGCATTCTAGAGGCAATATAGTTTCAAATAGACAACTAGATACATGTGCAAAGAATTGAATATGATACAATGGTTGCCATGAATATGGTCACTTCAACAAGCATTTCCCAAAGAAGTCTACCCCTTATCGTGGAGAAAGAGGGAGAGTTCCAAAAAGTATCTAGATCCTCAAACAAAATCAAGGAATCCCTTGGCTACTTCCCAACCCAAAAATATGCAAAATAATTTCCAAGCCAAAATAGATTCTCAACATTGGAAATTGTCCAAGAAGAGAAAGCTCTTAATTCAAGAAAATTAACCCTCCCTCCCCCTCCAGCTAAGGAGGAAAATCCTAAAAGAAAGGGATTTCCAGAGAGATTGATTGAAAAAAAAGATCCCCAACAATCACAACCTTTTGAAGACATTATAGAAAAAACAATTCAAGCTCATGCACACTAGGAGAAACAAAAGGAGCAAGATAAGATTTCAGCACAGGATCCTTGGACCACACACACTCATGATTCCCTTTAAAGAAAGGAACAGTTCTAGAAGACATTGATAAAACCAAGGGGATACTAGAGAAAAGAAGGTAGTGAAAGTAATGCCACCGAATCCATTAAGAAAAATCACTTTGTCAAATTTCATAAGCCATGTAGTAGAAACCCCTCTTGATCGAGAAGTACCATCTAGAAGAAGACTAATCCACTCCCCCACCCAAGCTCCTCTCATGAGAGAAATGAAATCAAAAAGGGATCTTAGGAAATCAAAGAAGGAAAAAACATAGCTTTGGGGTCTTAGTATACATGGAATTCATCCCTCTTTGATCAAGAAAGATGATTTGTAGCCTCTTCAAAGTGACCCCTGAATCTGAACATTTGTCTTTTATATTTTTTTATTCAACCAATTTGTATAATAATACTCTCATAAGTCCAATAATGAAAGGAAATCTATTGGAAAGAAGCTAAGTCTGATTCGAGTCTACTCATATGTTGACATGTTTTCGACCAGCTTGAAGTTGAAAGTTTTTTTTGTCTCTTGTACTATGGCTTGGTAAAGTTGAGGCCCCTATTTTTTAATTCAATCTATTATCTAATATCCACCCAGTATGTTTTTTATAAACATAGGCATTAAAAGAACCAGAAAAGAACTGTAATAAAGCATATGATGATTTCAAGAATCGAGAGGCTACCAAGAAAATACACAAAGAAATTATCACAAGGGAATTTTTTTATCTCTTGTTCCAATATTGGTACATTATTTGATAGGACAACTTTCACAATCATTAGTCAAGTGTCAAAATCTCCACAACCAAATCATTAGAGTCAAGACTCATCAAAACCTATTTAGATATGACTCAATTTCTCTAGGATTTCTATGATGTACAACAGGTCTCAAAATAAAGAATAATTTCATACACAACCTGTCAAAACTACATCTTTAAATAAGATTCCATCGCATCTTATGGATTAGATGCATCATATTCCATAGTGCTAATAAGTTATTTTTATTCTTAATCATAGATTCTCTACCATACACATCTCATCATGCATTACTTTTTCCCATTAAAATTTTGCATTACTTTCTCCCATTAAAAAACTTCTGCTGGTTGTCTTGCTAAAAGAAGACACAATGTACGAAGAGGTGACCTAGGAAAAAACTATTGTTGTGACATTTTTTCATAGTATCAACATAAAACTGCAGAGAGAACACAAGGAAATTAGAAACCCGTCAAAATACTAGTAGCTTAAAAGAAAAATGCATTCTATATAGAACAAAGAGAAAAATCATCAAGAGTGAAATACAAACAATTCCCAACTAGAAACAAATAATGATGTTGCACAAGGTACTCAATCTTTTCCTAAAATCTACAGATCAAGTTAATCCATCTAACCAGAAAACAAAAACTCAAAAAGAACAATTTAACATTGAAAGCTAAAATTATTTCTTTGCACATGTATACGATAATAGATCCATCCTAACTCCAAATTTATTAAACAATGAGTGGGATCAAAAACAAATTTAGATGCAATTCCCTGGGTGCTTAAAAATTCAGGAGTTAAGATGGATCTATGTTGGTGTGTGTGTGTGTGTGTATGTTATTTAATGCTTAATATTATTTTCTTGATTTTCTTTTTACATTACCAATTTTTTATATATTTTTTAATTTATAATCATGGATGTTACACATCTCATCCATATTTGGGCATATGAATTGTTAATTTTTATTTTTTTTTAAATATTAAATTAGGTTGATTTATGCGATGTGTCACATCAACATTAGGCACTGACATTACACATCTCCCTCGGACTAGGTTGTAGAATGCACCTCACTTCTTGGTGCAATTAGTTTCTCTACCTACCCACTATTCTTAACCTATTGACTATTAAAAGCCCATGGCTAAAAATTATGAAGTACCAAATTCAAATAACAAATTTGCTTGAATTTATATCATGCAAAACTTATTTCTAAGCTTGAAGACATATCAATAATCCAAACGTTGTACGACTGCATTGCATTAATTTTTTTGCGCAACTATTCCATACCACAAGGGTCCCCTCACTACTTCAAAAGACAACAAATTGTCACCTGTATCTCTTCCATCTTACACTCCTATGAGCTATGGTGACCACATTGAACCATTCCTTCATTACAAATTGTTAATATTTCTAAGGATTAGAAAGTTGATGGTTAATTAGCCAGGAGAAACAATTTTACACACATAGCACATGCATAGATTTCTCTACAAAATTCTCAGATAACTGACCATATGGAGTCCTTTTCCTCCTGATATAATTTCCAATTATCCCAGGTTGGAAGAAAATGGATTCTTCTGTAATATTTTATGGCCTTTAAATGTAGGCAACTTGCTGGTTTTGAACTTCCAATGTTAAAAAGTTGGGTCCGGGCCAACTTAGTTGGATTCAATGTCCCAACCTACAATAGGTATGAACATGAGAACTACAGAGTTTTTTTCTCCGTTGGAAATTCTTTTTGACAACATGTCCCATAACAAACTTGTTGTCATCTCCCAAACCTAGCCCCAAAGAAATTGTTGGCACAATATCTAGATATTAATGTCAAAATATTTTCTAGCTATGCTAGATTAGGAAAGGCTAGCCTAATACAAGAACCCTATTAGGTCCAACCAAGGAATAGAATAATCACAACTCATTCAATCCACAAAAATACATTATTGGCCACAATGTCCAACCCTCTCTTCTAGCCCCAACAAGATCAAAGCTATGATCCCTCTTTGCTCGTTTATGCTACAATAGAGATCAGGACTAGCACCTATTGTGCCAAAAAATTCCCTATATTATATTCCTCACCATTCATCTTCCATGAGAATGGTAGGATCTAACATCCCATAATTCATGGATGGAATCTAAAGCTTACCCTCCCACAAATTCTACAACAAGAACCAGATCTCTTCTCAAAACCCCAATGGGTGAAAACAATGAATGAAAGTGGAACCCTTTTCCTCCTTTAGTTCAACATTATATCACAAGGTATCTTTATGCAATAATTCCAAATAATTAGGCCTTCATGAAAGCATCCCTATTTATTCCAGTCACAACAAATAAGTATAACATAGCTTTATTCTTTGTGACTTTATTTACCAGGGGATAAATTTGGTGTATTACTGCATTCAAGAAAAAATAAAATCTGTGTGAGACTTAGAAGACCTTTTGGCTTGGCCAACATTACATTACATCATAGGGTATATTTATGCAATAATTCCAAATAATTAGGCCTTCATTAGTGCATCCCCATTTATTCTAGTCACATCAAAGAAGTATAACATAGCTTTATTCTTTGCCACTTTATTTACTAGAGGATAAATTTGGTGTATTACTACATTCAAGACAAAATAAAATCTATGTGAGAGACTTAGAAGGTCATTTTTCTTGGCCAACACACTTGCAACATTCATATAATTGATGAACATCCTCCAACTACTCATAAATAACTTTGTGGTAGTATACCTTGATAACATTTTGGTTTACATTTGCACCTAGATAAAACACCTGGAACACCTTTGACAAGTTTTTCAAACATTCAAATGACACAAACTCCAAGCGTTCCTTGGAAAGTATTTGTTCCCCACTAAGAAGATTCACACAGAACACAAGTGCATATGTTAACCAAAATAAGATATCAGTCATCAAAGTCTGGCATCCTCCATACGACATTATGGATATCTACAACATTCGTTGGTCTTGCTAACTTCTAGGAGATATTTGTTGTTAGCTTTCCTCATGTCACATGGCCACTTAATCATATTATTAAGGGAAACAACAAGAATGCTACCTTCTTTTGGAAGGGACAACAACAAAATGCACTTAAAGAATTAAATAGTTGACTATGCGCAAACAACAAGAAGGGGGAAATAACAGAAGACACTTCAAGAATTAAAGAAGTGACCCTACAATAGTCAATTGAAAACTAAAATATTTTATTTTTGAGAGTTAGAGCTATGACTCGAGGGATTGCAACCTTTGGGATTGTAGAAGAGTAACTATGTGGTCTTATCACATTAATTTCATCCTAAATGGCCTTTCCACCCCTGGCCTTTCCATCATAATGGGAGGTGATATGGCCTCTCCTGAAAATACCATTGTCATTTTTTATAATGCTACCATTTGGAGAACATGGAAGTCTCCACAAAAAAATGTTTGAAAGGTGTATCACAAAGTAATGAGCCATGTGATATTAAATTTTCAGATTTAGAGTATGATTGGTAATCTAATTTGTTGAAGGCGGGCTCCATCCTAGGTTACCATGTCAAAAGGGTGCCCCCTAAAACAATCATCCAAAATTGGATTCAAGAAGTGTGGGAGCCACAAGGATAGCACTACACCCATACCCATAGTGTAACTAAGGGTTTCTCCCTATGTCAATGCAATGCCATGACTCATTTCCATGAAAATATGCTTTGAGGCCCTTGTATCTGTAAAAACAGCCGAGGGTGATATTTTCCCCAGTAGAGCCATGACGTTTCAGTGAAAACAGTTGCCCAACTAGCTTGATAGACTGGGTGGATTTCCCAATCATCCCAACACAATTATGGTCATCCCTGGAGCGGATTTCTAGGGGAATTTATCTTCCATGAGCCTGATCAATTTGTTACCCATGATTTTGGTCATCATGATGATGTATTGATGATGTTGTACTCAGGCTCTTCATAAGAACTTTCTCTTGAGAAAAAGTTATTTTCATCTCTTCCAGAAAACTCATTTTCGAAGACTGTTCGCAGGCTGCTAGTATATTTTCCTGCGAGAATGCATGATTCCCTCAGGCTGCCTTAAGCCAGAGTGCGAGAAGTTCGCACTGTGTTGAATTGCTAGGGTGCGAACTCTTTCTAAAGAAAGGAAAAAGATGAATTCTCGATGCTTCTAGAAGGGAATATTCTAGAAGGATGAGATGGCATTCGAATGGTTATCCTAGTATTGGATTCCCTGATATTTTGGGATCATTCTTATCCAAGTAACTAATTCACTCTCTCCTATATATTGAGAGAATGCTCATGGAAAAGGTTAAGCAAGATTCATTGGAAAATTGGTGAAATAATTGTGTGAAGGACTGAAGCTACAACAGCTTGGAGACTCCAGCAAGTTTATCCAAAGGAGTTGATCTTCTTCATGCAAGTGAGCAAGTGTGTGTGTCGGAGCCAAGGGCCATCGAAAGGAAGTTTGCAACATCAAGGATTAAGTTGTAATATTTACTTTCCATTAATATGATACAGTAGCATGTCCCTTTCCCATAAAGCTATTTCCACTTTATTGTATAACTCCTTGATCATATACATAGAATGACTGTTGAATAGATTGTGCTTTCTTCACTTTGGTTGGTTTGTGTTGTCTTGGTCTTGGATGCACGAGAGCACTGGAGCGAAGCAGGAGCAACAAAGACCATAGGAAGCGATAATAAGGTATGTTCTTTGTTATTTCCTCCTATTTAATTCAATGGTTAAGATCTAGGGAAAGAGTCATGTTCTGTCTTGTTTTGTTCTAGATCCAGGTTAGGGAGATCAGTTAGTTTCCGCACTTACGGATTTATCCAATCAAAAAAATGGCGACTCCACTGGGGAACATCCCATTTTCTTTGTGACTTTTGGTATTTTTCTGTGGCCATTTTCTCTTGTTTTACTTTTCTCCTTTCCTATCAATCTCTGAGTCTTTAAGATATCCTAATAGACCCTCTGGATCCAGAGGCCTTTTAAAATTTTGCTTCATTTTCCAAAAAATTGACTAGTTTCAGAGGTTCTCGCACTGTACTTCACTGTAGCCTACGAGAATCCACAGAGTTCACACTCTGCCTTTAGGTTGCAGTGAGAGTTTCTCACACTTTTCTCAAAGGCCACCTGCGAGAATGCCTAATTCTCGCACTGTGTAGTATTGCCAGCCTGCGAACTCATTTTTCCAAAATTTTGGATTTGAGTTGTGGCATATTCAACTACCCAGATCAGTCTATGTGCCTCATAAGAGTTTCTTGGACCATTGATTGTTTTTTTTCTTGTCTTCGTTTGCGTGCATGAACAGTCTTAGGTTTTCAAGGCTTTTCTTGTCATTTTTGGCTTGACTTTCGTTTCTTGACTTTTCTTGGCTTAACCATACTCTCTGATTTTGGGATCTGAGGGTGTTTGATTAGTTAAGGACCAGTGATTGGTTGAAAGTTGAGTTTTCTTGGTCTTTTATCATTTTTTTATTGTTTGAAAGATCACTTTTCTTATGCAATTGAAAAGACTAGTCTGGGTTTCTTTGTTTTAACAAAGTTCATTATTGCTTTTAGTGAAATTTTTGAAACAAAAAGATTTAATTTATTGCTTTATATTAGATTGGGGGCATCCTTGCATTTGAAGTAGCGAAATTACATGATTCTTGGCATTTTTTGATCTTAAATTATGAAAAAATTCCCCCATCATGGCTGGGGCGGGGCCATGAATCGTGCATTGGTGTTCAGTACCTTTTTCTCATTTCTTGAGAATCTTGATATTGATGATTTTAATATATTTTGGGACATCGTGCATATGGGAATGATAAATTTTTTCTCCTTCTCGTAGCATAGCTTTCATCGAAATGAAAAAATTGCATCTTCATATCTTTGCATAATTTTCGAGTCGGTCAAAACACCATATTGTCCACGCCATTTTCCTTTTGAGTAACAA
>ML853603.1:29397-55005 GCA_009831015.1 Picea engelmannii
AACTGGTCCAAACTAGATTTGTGGCTATCTTTTCAAAGAAATTTTGGGATAAAATATACAAACATCGAAACTTTAAAGTAATAGTAGGATCGAATCTTTGTAGCTCAGATAAACTCAAATATTATTGGAAAGAGGTAGAGAAACAAATGAAAAAAATATAAAATTATTATGTTGTTCTATGGGAAAGGAAATGCTCCAATTAAGAAAGATATGATGCACGTCCATATGCTAAGATATGATGAACACGTCTGGGATCTACCAGAAATTGACTCAAGGTGTTCACAACAAAACATATATCTGGCCTGGTGTTTGTCAGATACATAAATGATCCAATGATCTGTCTATACAACATAGCATCAATAAATTCTAACGAAGTGTCAACCAGGAGATTCAAATTTGTTTCCATGGGTGTATTCATGGATTTTCACTCCAACATATCAAACCTCTTCAGTATTTCAACTGCATACTTCCCTTGGTTAAGGAAGATCTTCTTTGGGATCTGCCAAACCTCAAGACCTAAGAAATAGTGCATTAGGCCAAGGTCTTTCATCTCAAATTCTGTAGCGAGCTTATCCTTACAATCAATGATGAGATTTTCTTCTCCAGTTATAAATAAGTCATCCACATACAACAACAATATAACATTCTCATCATTCATAACCTTGAAGTAAAGGTTAGAATCTTCTTTACTCTTGGTAAAGCCCAAGCTCATCATAAAATTGTCAATTCTTCGATACCAATCTCTAGGAGCTTGTTTCAATCTGTACAGATCCTTCTTCAATCTGCATACATGAGTCTTTCTTTCTTCTACTTCAAATCCTTGAGGTTGTTCTATATACACTTCTTCTTCAATGACACAATTTAAGAAAGTTGTTTTCACGTCCATATGGTGTAACTTCCACTTCATCTTAGCTGCAAGGGCTATGATGGTTCTGATTGAAGTGTATCTGGATACAGGAGAAAACGTATCTTCATAGTCAATGCCTTCCTTTTGATAAAACCCACGAGCAACAAACCTTGCTTTATATTTCTCAATACTTCCATCAATAGCATGTTTTATCTTGTATATCCATTTGGAAGATACCACATCCATTCTCTTTGGTTTGGGAACTATTTCCCATACATCGTTATTTATAATGTATTGGTATTCTTCTGTCATGGCATCTTCCCATTCTTTCTTCTGAATGGCTTCTTCAAAGCAGTTAGGCTCCTTCTCTAAGAGATCACACATAAAAACCATATAATTGGAGAATGGAGTGGGTTTATTAACATGTCTCTTGGTTCCTTCGGGGGCACCATACTTTTATCCATATTGAATAAGTTCCCTTTCCCAAGCTGTCTTTCTCTTGTGGGAGATCGTCATATGGGGAGGTTCTTGAGATTCAATTATGTCACGATCTTCTAGAATCTCCTCATCAGGGGAATTTAGGACTACCCTCAGTGGTTCTGCAACTCTGGGAGCCACAAGGTCTTCTTCATATACTTCTTCAAGCTAGCATCTTCTTGATTTATTGAGTGTTGCATCTTCATCAAAGGTTACATCTCTACTGATATCAATATGATGGTAACTTGGCATGTATATTCTGAAGGCCTTGGAGACCTCACAATATCCAACAAATATTCCCTTCTTTCCCAAAGGGTCCAACTTGGTTCTCTTCTCTTTTGGAATGTGTACAAATACGAGACAACCAAATATTTTGAGATGGATTACTTTTGGCTTCTTTCTGGAGAACATCTCTTCAAACATCTCTTCAGGGGTATTGAACCCAAGTGCACTATGGGATAATATGTTATGTACATACACTATTGTTCTTTCTTCTTCTGCCCATAAGTGCATTGAAATATCTTGATCATGGATCATTGTCTTCACTACTTCCATTATAATTATGTTCTTTATTTTTTCTACACCATTTTATTGAGGATTGTAGGGAGTGGTGAGCTCCCTCTTGATCTCAAAATATTTACAAAAGTTTACAAAATATTTTAAGGTGTATTCTCCTTCATTATCTGACATTAGTATCTTGATCTTTCTTTCAGAGATATTCTCTATCAAGGCTTTGAATTCCTTGAATTTACCGAACACTTCATCTTTTGATTTCAAAAAGTAAACCTTGGTTTTAGGAGAATAGTAATCAATAAAAGACACATAGTATACATACCCATTGATGGAGGTTGATGGAATTGGGCCACATGCATATGAGTGAATGAGATCTGAGACTCCTTCTTATTTAATGTCTCTCTTCGGTAAATTTTTCTTGATGTTCTTTCCTTGTGCACATCCATTGCACACACCTTCATGGTCAACCTTGAATTCTGGTAGACCTGTGATTTTCTTGCTTACATATGGTAATGCCTTGTAGTTAATGTGAGCTAGTCTTCTATGCCAAAGTTTATAGGGATTCTCAATGGAATGAGTCAATGCTTCTTCTGAATAACCTTTTAGCTTATACAAGCCACCTTCTTCTTTTCCAATAACAATTGCTTCTTCCATGGTTTTTCCTTTGGGCCACATAAGAACTTCTCCATCTATGAAAGAAACTCTGAAGCCTTTATTCTTTAAAGATGAGATAGAAAGTAAGTTCTTTGTCAAGCTTGGCACATATAGTACATCCTTCATCTTCATTGGGGTTCCTTAATCAATATTGTAATTTGATTCTCCGACTCCTTTGATAAGGTACTGATAATCGTCTCCAAGTGTAAATTTCTGGGGAAAGTTATTTTCTGTAAGGCAAGAGAGAATGTCTCTTTGACCTATAATGTTCTTGGAAGCAACACTATCTATGAGCCAAGTGTCCTCACTAGGTGACACTGATCCTGAGAGGGAAGAGATTAATACATAGTGTTCAATCTGTTCTTTTATCATCTTTGTGGGTGGCTCTTCATCTTCAACTTTGTGGGCATGGTGCCTCTTGTTTCTCTTCTTTTATTCTTCTCTTCTAGATGGAAAATTCTTGGCAATATGTTCCATCTTGTCACAATGATAACATTGTTAGGATGAGAAATATTTTTCTCTTCTTTGACCTTTCTGAAACTTCTAGAGTCTCCTTGGAGGGTGAGATTCTTTATGTATGAATTTGTTTGGAGGGTGATACTCCTTATGTGGATGAGTTTATTTCTGGAAGTAATACCTCTTCCTTTATCCTTTAGTATGATCATCTAGGGATTTATCTTCATCTCTTGATAGTATTGCTTCTGTGTTATCTACTCTTGTTTCTTCTTGAACGCATTCTTCCCAAAGACTGTCAAAGTGTAGTTTCTCCTTTCTGGCACAAATAGTTTGGATGAATGCATATGAAGGTCTTGTGAGACCATTAAGAGATGTCATTATGAGTTCGTCTTCATCTAGAGTATCACCAATTGCTTCTAGTTGTTCCATGAATTGTGATATTCTAGAGAAATACTCTTGAATTGTTTATCCTTTCTGCATCCTTGTATTTTTGAGTTGAGTTCTTAGATTCATCTTTTGGTTGATCTTCTTTCCTTCAAACATCCTGGTTAGGGAATCAAAAATTTATTTTGGAGTCTTCTTTGAAGCCACTTGAGGAATCAAGTGATCTTTAATAGAATCTGCAATGATTCTTTTGGCCCTAACTGTGTCCTTTTGGTGGTTTTCTTTAGCTGCAACATCGGTAGGTTCCTGTACATATTATTTAATGGATATTTCTAGGTCATTCTCTTCAAGAGTGAGTGAAATCCTATACTTTCAGGCACAAAAGTTTCCACACCTTCTAGCTTGTCAACAAACTTAGTGCATGCAAACATCTTTACCTCGAGCTAGGAAAATGACAAAAAAATGAAAATGCTCATAATTTAATTTTGAACTTACTAGGAGGTGTGCTTGGCTGAGGCAAGTAGCCTGATGTAGTTAGATTTCAGAAAATCCAAAATTTTCCCCTCCAAACTTGACCAACAAAATTTTGGACTGATACTTCTGGTACTGGTTCTGGTTTCCTAGTTTTCTGGTACCGATGAAAACTAGGGTTTCACTTTCCAGTAGTTCTATCCACTGAAAAAGTGTGTTGAGGCTACCAAAGAGTTTTATAGGCTAGGGAGAACTTCCTTAATGAGTTTTTGGATGAAATTCCTCTTCAATAGAAAACCCTAATTTTCTTGTACGACAATAATGACGTTTTTGCGTGTCTAGTGAAAGATGCTCTTTTTAGATTAGCTCTGATAACATGTTAAGGTTTAAGATATTATTAGGTTTATTTTCAATTTAATAGATAACCATATCATAGATAGGATCATTGAGAGAAACACAATCACAAGATACATAACATTTATCCTGGGAAACTATCATGGGGGAGAAAACCCAACAAAAATTTCCTTAATATAGATAGCCAATACAATGCCAAGACAATAAACCAAAACATTAGAGAATATCCAACACTGAGCAATGCGCCTCTCTCTTCCTTCTTCTCCCAACTACAACCACCAAACTTGCACACTGGATGAACGAATGAGTGAGTGAGATAATGAGGCTCTAGCTTCCTTTATTTATACAAACTGGCAGGCATTGGAAAGGTGTCTCTTCACTGGGTAGGGCCGACAAGTCTTATTAGTGGTTAAAACCACTTTAATTATCCTGTGGGTTGACTTATTAATTTGCACAATATACTTAGGGTTTGACCAATCCACAAAAGGGGTTTTGGTCAATTACAATGCATGACTTGATCAATCCACAAAAACCAATTGATCTAATGAATAATAACTAAATAATAAATAGAATACTGAGATACTCTTTGCAGTTACAATATCTCAAAAAATATGGACACTAAGTTGAAGATATCTATGACATTCCATACATAAACAGATGGGAAGAAAAAAGTAGTCAACAAGACTTTGGTGCAGTTTTTGAGGTGTCACAATCAAAAGCATTCAAATACTTGGGATTAAAGTATGATCTAAATACCAAAATCTTATAATAATAGAACAATCCATGCTTCCGCAAGTAAGTCACCATTTGAAACTTGTTTTGGATATTTCCCACCTTAACCCTTGGATGTTGTATAGGGAAAACAAGGAGGAATAAGGGAGGACCACACAGGAGATGCATTGAGAGCAAAAATATTTGTTGAGAAGATTAGGAAAATATATTTTCAAGTACAAGAGATGTTGAAGAAGTCACAAAAAAAAATAAGTCCATAAATGATCAACACATAACCGAGAATTCATTCAAACTGGGAGACATAGTTCAATTATAGTTGAACAAGGAAAGACTACAATGTCCTAGTAAGAAGCTCAATGCTCTGCAGTATGGACTTGTTTTTTCGCTGTTGGCGGTGTGCGTGGGATGTAAGACCCTAGGTTTGAGTTATATTTTACCAAAAAAACCCACCAAACACCTTCCCTTTGCATCACTTGCTTGCGCAGATGAAGTGTCACCCAAGGTATCTATTGGGACTGTGAGAACTAGGATTCTACAATATTGAGGGAATGGGAGGCGACTATCATGTTCATTCTTCTCTATAGTTTATGTGCACAAGATTCTGTCCTTGCTCCTTATTAACTACTTAGTGATCCAGATTCATACTATCATGCTATTCCATATTCATATATGTTTAATTTATGTAACAATTATGAATATTTCTCCATGTTTAACCATAAGAAAACTTTATCTACGATACATTCAAACAAAATTCTTAAGAAAACATATAAAAGAAAAACATCACAAGATTTGGTATCATCTCTTTGACATTCCTTTATTCATTCTTCTCATCAACATAATCTTACATTAAATAACTATGGAACCCAATCATGTAGAAGAACCACAGTCGAACCAAGTACACAGGGAACAAACCATATTGAGGAATAGTGAGGAACCCCTATTATCCCAACCCATTACATATTTATACATAAATCTAGGGCTGGAAACCCTAATATGTTCATCACGAAAATACCCCATTACAATGCATACTTCCCTTAGCTAAGTGCATGCTCATGTTTCTTTTCTCTCTGCATCACTAGTAAATTTTGGTCATTTTGCGATGGCCATTTCAACACTCTTGCAATATTATATCGTGGATATTGTGACAAATCTTGCCCCCCCCCCAAACGCCACTTCATGTGTCATGGCAAGTGCAACAAACCTAGGATATCATTGCAAGAGAGACAACCCTAGGAGGTCGTCACAAGCAGGACGAACTATAGTGGTCGTCGCAAGAGTGATGACCGAGGTAGTTTTTATGACGAACTATTCAAGGATAAGGTATCATCAACAGTAACGATAGTTTGTCGAAACAACGATGAAGCCTTGATAGTTGCGAAAAACTATCAATACTATCGATGTAAGGTACCCGATCTATTATATTAGAAGAATAGAGAAATAACACTGAGATAGCAATAGAATATTGAAAATATTGCAAAGGTAACAACATAACAACAAATTATATGGAATGACAACAACATAATTATACCTTTATTGATAGGAAACAATGTTCACTTTCCTCTTCGAAGGGGAAACCTCCAGCAAAGAAGAGCTCTATTACAATAATTTTCAAAGACAAAAATTTCCATACCCTCTACTCTTATTTATACTAAATCTATATATCCACAAGAACAATCTAGAGGAAGATCCTTCTAGAAGAGGAAGCTTATATTAGTTCTTCTTACAATTGACTTATTCTTCCTTATTGCTAGGCCTTATTAATATTGACCTTCATTACATGGAAATATATTATATTACCCACTTGATGGGTTAGGTAGGTTATGTCCCTAACATGCCCTCCCCCTTAAAGTCATCCTTGTCCTCAAGGCTTGAGATGCATAAATTGTTGCAGAATGTTAGCTGGCTCCCAGGTGGCCTCCACTGAAGTTGTATCTTTCCACTGAACTAACACTTCCTTAATGGTGCGGTGACGAAGATGATGCTCACGCTAGTCCAAAACCTCTTGTGACTACAACCGGATGGATCCTTCTTCATCAAAATTGGGGAGGCTGGATTGAGTTTGGCACTTAGTTCCAATCACCTTCTTTGAGCAGGAGACATGAAAATAAAGATGGAGCTTGGAATAAATAAGCAAAGCTAACTGATAGGCCACCTTTCCCACGTGCTTGAGAACTGTATAAGGACCATAAAATTTGGGCGCCAGTTTCTGACAATGTTCATCCTTGAGTGACATTTGTTTATAAGGTTGTAGACGAGTAAATACCTGGTTGTCTTCAACAAATTGACGTTCTGAGTGACCTTGATCAACTTATTGCTTCATGTGATTCGATCGATAACCAAATTCTCTTTGAGGGTGCGAAGAATAGCCTCTCGAATTACAAGAATTTGGTCAATCGCCTAAACCTTTGAGACGCCTGACATGTAGTAGAGAATCAATGTTGTGGTGGGAAATCCCCCTATGGACTAGAATTTAGGGTTATATTATTCATGCAGATGATACCGAAAGAATCCTACTTTCTACCGTCGTCCCAAACCTAATCCCCACTTCTTTTAAGAAAATACATGGTTAGACGAACATACCTTGTTTTGAGCATTCGATGTCGATCCTTGTTCACACTTGATCACTTGTTAGAAGCTCTCCTCCCAAGGTTGACCTGCATACAAAACAAGTAACAAACTATACATGCATTTTACCTATAGATTAATGGGTTAGAGATTCAAACATATATTCAATAAACTATGAAGAACTCATATAGTGGGACGGGAAAAACATTTCTTTATTAATTTTAATGAATCAACTTACAATGTCGAGACCGGCCATTGCTCCATGAACCTGATCCTGGGCTCCTCTTCAACTGTCCTCCAAATTCTTTGCTCTGTATCTCTTCTTGCACAAGGATGGCTAAAGGGTTGGGACAATGGGAATGTGTAATTGGGTAGAGTTTATTTTCTATTATTCTCCTCCTTCAAATGGGACCCCTAACCCTT
The DNA here is from genome assembly GCA_009831015.1 of Picea engelmannii. Classification (NCBI taxonomy): domain Eukaryota; kingdom Viridiplantae; phylum Streptophyta; class Pinopsida; order Pinales; family Pinaceae; genus Picea; species Picea engelmannii. The sequence continues at coordinate 37,274 of ML853603.1, forward strand.
ATTTTATAGACTAGAAGAAGATAGGTATTTGGTCAAACCCTCGGCCATGCATGGGCGAAAGTTTTAGTTAACTCACCCAAAGTTGTGTGTTCCATCATCAACTTTCTTTTTTTCGTGCTTCTGTAGGTCCACGCGGGCTGTAGTGGGCCAACTAGCATGGAAATTGTAGATCCATGCAGGCTATAGTGGGTCAGCTAGCATGGACTTTTAAAAATGGAGCTTTTTAGAAGATTTGTTCAGTAGTGGCTTGGCAAAGAAGGGCTAAGAGATGGCCTGATGTCAGGTAAGAATGTATTGTGCAAATTAGGGTTATAACAGATGCCCCCTAATGTGTGAGTTCAGAAGAGCATCTGATCGCCGAAATATATTAACAATATTTACTGATGTGTCAAACAAGTGAGCCCAGGGACCAGAAATCGGGAGGCGTCGTTTGTAAAAATAACAATTGTCTCACCGAGGCAGGCATACCCATGCTCGGGATAAAATAAATGCATGGCTACCAATCAAATACACTGTAGATCCATGTCATATAACTATATAAAGTGTAGCCGTGAACAATACACAATGGAGCTACATCTCAAAATAAAAAAGATATACATGTAGAGTACCCATCTTCTTAGATGATGATAAGGCCTGATGGCTGGAGATGATCTCTTCATAGGTTGAGAAACAACTTAAAAATCTTCAAAACTTGGGTAGGAGTGTAATATGAGTGTACGACTTCACTACCCAGAGGTCTTTGACGGCTCGTCAGTCATGGACTAGAGAATCTTGATGATCAGATTGAAGGCTTCTTTGATTTCGAACAAAGACTTGATTGGAAGTTCAGGATGGCCAGGTATGAGGGCAAGAGACAAAATGTAGAGGGTTCGACTGAGGATTGGTAAAAAATTCCCTTGGACAACAGCATGACAAATGATGAGACTCAGGTAGCATGGCATTAATCATAAGTTCACGAGGTAGGAGGCAATGCAAACTCTCCATATGTTTGGAATAATAACCAAATGAAGGAGGAGATAGCTCTATGTAGCGAGAACAACTTCCTAAGGTCGTATTAAATCTCAGATTTTGACGAACAAATGGATAGATGTGATTTATCCAAGGGCGACTTAACGTGCTGCTAATAAAGAAAATACTTTTCCCTTCCTCTTTTTGGGTTATATTTGATTTTTTTGTCTTTTTCAATGATTTTGGAAAAAAAATAAAGGAATGTTATGTTACAACAGAGGAACGAGTGGTACAAACATACAAGTTCAAGGTGCAAGGACAAGAATGATTTTTAGAACAATGATACTCGGGAAAAAACCTCCGGGGGATAAGGGTGTTAAGACGCAGAGGCAAAGTGCTACAAGGCTTGCGTATAAGGTATGCTTCAGATGGTTCAGTTGGGAGCAACATGGAGCCGGCATTTAGACCAAAGATGAAGGTATGCAAATGCAATTAACAAAACACACAATGGTAACGTCCTTCGATGTAAGTTTAACGAGCCAAGAGAAGGTAAGCTCGGTGGTTTTTCATATTTAGAGAGTCTGAAAAAATGTAAAAGGAGACTCCATTGGGGTACCTTTTTCAGAGATAGTATAGTCGGTTCAAAAAAGGGTAAATTAGCACCAACAAGATGTCTATTCAAAACCATTTTAATGAGTGTGAGAAAGATAAGATCACTCGGCCATTTTTTCATTTTTAAAGAGTCTGAAAAAAGCTTAACTATGGACTCTGTCAAGAATGTTCTTCTGGGCTAGTTTAACGAGTGTGAGAGAATAAGGCCACTCAACGATCTTTTCAATTTTAGGGAGTCTAAAAAGAGATTAACTATAGACTCCGTGGGGGTTCCTTTTTCGTAAATTTAGTCCCCCAGGCCCAAAAAAGGGTTAAAATGATACCTGAGAGTACTCTTCTAGAGAACTGAAGTTCCATAGAGTATACCTTTGTTCGTACAGTTGACCATTCGGACCGAAAAAGGGGTAAACTACCGCCGGATAGACATGACTTCAAATTTCAGTTTAATGAGCGTGAAAGGCCACAAAATCGCTCGACAATCTTTTCATGTTTAGAGGTTCTGAAAAGGGCTTAAAAGAAGACCTGTAGAGGTTACTTTTCTCAGTTAATCCAGACGAGATGGAAAAGCATAAATGCAATCTCACCGGATGTTGCTTTCGGATATCAAAGTGAGCTTGAAAAAAAACAAAGTTAGCTCATGATCCACAATTTGTGGGTCGATGTTGGGTATCTCCTCGGGGGAGCAGTATGCTTCGACGAAAACATTGTCTATGATGCCAGGGGTTCTGGAGAGATTTATAGGTACCATTTCAATGATACTTGCCATATTACCCTCGACATAAACAACACGAGTAGGCAAAGGATTGATAGGACAAGACCTATCTCCAGTCATAGTCAAAGTGAATTCCCTTGCTTCGATTCTACTTAACTTTGGGAGGAAGTATGATCTGTGATGAAGATCATCCCAGGGTTTGTCCAGACTAGTCATTAATTCATTTACTGCTTCGTAAGAGGGAAAGACTAAGTCTAACGAATCAGTTTTAGTGAGAGAACCTTGAGCCCAAATAGGCTCTAGAAGCGGATCAAACTCTTGTGCAGGAGTTGGATTTGGGTTGGCTGAAGCTTGCTGGACTAAAGAGTACGCTAATTCAGCTACGAACAAGGGAATGAACATGCTTGAATGCCTTGTCCCCTCCATCGTGGCTGATGGAGAAGGAAGTATCCACAGATCGGTGAACCAAGTCATGTGAAATGATGAAACTTGGAAAATCTCAACCTTATGGTGGTCGGATATGTACTTGACATCGCCTTGAGGGGGCGGGTAATCGAAGGTACCCATCAAATATGGGCACAAACCATCCCTTACATTGACCATGTCTGGTTGAGGATTATCAATCATCGGGACCGTGGATGCCCCCAATGAAGGGTCAAGTCTGGAGAAAGATAATTGATCGATGGTCACAATTTGACCCTCGTGTGGAAACAACAAGACCCGGAAAACTGTAGCAACCACCGCTTGCATGGCATAAGTCCAACTCCTCCCTAACAAGAGGTTATAGTCGAGGGGTGCGTCAGCTACTTCTACCTCGACACACACGGTCTTCGCTCCTAACTGCACGGGGAAAGAGGGAATGATACCATGTGGTCGGAACGAACAATCGTCGAAAGTAGTGAGGAGAGTAGGTGACAGAGACAAAATGGGCTGGCCAATGGCCTTCCAACATGCCAATGACATAACGCATGTCGAGGCGCCCTCATCATCCACCATGCAGAAGATATTTCGTGTAAAAGTTTTTGTGGGATAAGCCACTACTATCTGAAATGCTGCGTGGTAAGGCAAATGAGGTTTTAAGTCAGTTGTATCCAGCATTATTGTACCCATATTACAAGTCTCGGTAGATACTAAAGAGGTTAACAAGGCTTTCCTCAGGGAAGGACAACTTTGAAGGACCTCCAAAGCAGACATCACACAAGGGGTTTGTGATAAATCTTCCACCATAGAATAGTTCTGGGTGGCCCTTGCATTTGGGTTGTGAGAATTTGGGGATGCGTGTCATTGTTTCATCCAACGTCTTCTCAATTTGTAGAGGAAGAGATGGGAGTTCAACTAATTTTCCCTTCTCAGAAGTGCTTGGTTTACTATAGTCATGCACTCTAGTTGATATGAAAGCATCACCCTTCATCATATATACATTTACAGATGTGGGATTGTTCGAGGATGGAGAGGGTCCTTGACTGCCCCCTTCCACACTTGTAGAGGCTTGGGTTAGGTTTTGTCCATGTTGAAATGGATTTGTTAACACAACAGGCTGTTGCTGTGTCACAAACTTTTGGGCCTCTACAAGACAGGGACATAGGTGGCTTGGGTGGTCTTCCACGCACAGGTTGCACGGATACATCACCTTCCATTTCTCAGTGTTGTCCCTGCCAGCATTATCAGTAGGTTTTTTATCCTCCTTACCCTTCTTTCGTTGTTTTTTCTTTCCTTTAGGTTGTTGGTCGGCCTTTGGATTAGTCGATTGCATTGTATGTACATCCAACAATTTGGTAGGGGGAGCAGCCAAAGCATTAGTTTGGCTGGCTGTTGTGTGTTGTATAGACAACTGCTGCAACTGCTTCGTCAATTTCTCAACGGGCTTTGTTTGTGCTGAACCATCAATACCATCGACATGTGGTCCAACTCTCTGTCTAGTTTTATCAAGTATTGAGCATGGCACATCGGGCAAGATCTCGTATAATAAACCAGACTGAGAATGGATTAGTTCAAGTTGTTGAGCTCTCATGATGGGGTCTTCTTCAGAAAATACTCCCAACGTCGCAACGTCTTTGGATAATTGTGGGACTAAAAACTTAAGGAACCACTCGAGCAGGAATGCTGGTGGGACTGGTACCTTAATTAAACTCTTTCAGCACCTCCATTCTCGAATGTGATCAGAGATATGGTCCACTTTTGTTTGTGAGAAATTGGCCAGCAATTCGGTGCCAACGTTATATCTCACAAGTAACTGGAAATGGTTTAGGAAAGCCATAACCAGTTCTTCGAAGGAAGAGTATCTTGAGCGATTGAGCTCAATGTACCATTTCGCAGCACTCCCAATGAGAGTACGTTGAAAAAATCGCAACTGTATGGAGTCGTCTTTCAATGAGTTAGATGAGCATCAATGATGGAAGGTAGTCACATGATCTCTTGGATCTTCATTTGGCTTGGCTTCGAACTTTGGGATGTCCGAAGGCAACTTCATCGGCATGGAAGGCCAACGTGGATCATGACAGATAGGGTCATTCAACAATCTTATCAAGTCTAGAAAATGCAAGGTTGCCAGGAAGGGTAGTTTGGGTTGTTGGTGATAACCTGGGAAAAAGGAGCCTGGAGTTTGACTGGCACTAGGTTGCTAGGAAAAGTTCGGCTGTTGGCCTAGGTTCTGGAAAAAACCATGCCCATGGACAGCATATGGATTTTGCATGTGAGGAGACATCATCAACTGATTTCCAAAATAGGACATAGATGGTTGGGCATGCATTACATTTGAAGGACTTTGGGAAGGGTTGCCCCATGTCGATCCCTTGGGGATAGCCATATTACTTTGTCCGGGGTTCCATTGATTGTGAAAAGAATTACCCCAGATCGACATTCCTGATGAGGGAATGGATCCCTGCCAAGAATTCCAAAGCCCTGATGCGGAATAAGTTCCTAGGTGTGCCCCCTATGCAGGAATAGTACCTTGCATAGGCATAGGTTGTCCGAAACCGAGATTGCCCCCAGTTGGGAAAGCAGTGGACAAGAAGGCATTGTTACCAAACATATTGAACAGAGAAAACATTGTCGAACCTATCAACATATTATGTGAAGGTGGTCCTTGACTCCCTGCTCCAAATAAACTATGGTGTGCAGGCGGCCTAGCGGAAGGTTGGTGTGTGCCACCGAGCGAAGGGAATGGAGGGATATGAACTCCTCCGTAAGGGAAAGCATTAAAGGGAGTAGAATTTCCCCCCATGTGGCCTTGTAGAGGAGCATTAGAGCTCCTTTCCCCCAGACCTGAAGTCTGTGAAGTGGAGTAGGAAAGTACAGGACTTGTACCTAAACTAGGCATCCCGTATGAGAACGGAGGGCCTATCGCACTTGGTTGGAAAGGGGTTGTGGCCACCACCAGAGACGATATCAGACCACTGTGCAATGTAGAGGTGGTCGAGACCATGGTGGCTCAGACCGATGACAATGGGTTAGGAGGTGGAAACTCCCCTGTGGTGACAACCGTAGTGGGAATTGAAGAATTCTCAGAAGGAGTAACAACATTTGTTTCCATTGCTGTGTGCGACATTGTCTAACACTCGTAAGGATGAATCAGTATGATGGTGGGTGTCGAAAGATCAGTGGTGGAGGTTTCAACTAGACCAAAATATTTCACTCTAAGGTCTAAAACGGTCGATTCCTCCGGATGTTGGTCGGGCACAATTTCTTGTGACCCGGTCGCTTCAAAAGACCCTTGTTGGTCTAGCTTTCGCCTTAGTGGTGGCAGGGGTGGCTCCAGTGTAACCAGTGATAGGACAAGAAGCCTTCGTGACCGACAGAGCTCGTGATCCTCCACTGTGTGAGAAGATAAAAGACACTCTAGGGCATTCTATTCGTTCAAAAACAACACACACTAAAAAAGTCCCTATAAGATAAGACATGCAAACACTAAATTAATTGGAAGAACAGTTACAACAACCAACACTAGAGCAACTTACTGGTGCAAGTGAAACTCGAACATGGAAGCACCCTCTGGGTGTACTCTGCAAAGATTGGCCCGATGTCTGTCCTAGGTATTGTGGTATACCCCCACAGTCACTTGTGTATGTCCCTAAAAAAGATAGGCAACTAGGTTGCCAGTGCACGAACAATCACAAGGTGGGTACAGTCGAAAGTCGGGTAGACCATAATGAGAAGGGTATCGAGCCCGAAACCTGTCAAGGGTATCAAGAGAAAGTGGTCCAGAAGACAACTGAGGACCTCGAACGAATTTGAGACCCATGAAGCTTCGTGGTAAATGTAATCGACGGAATCCCAAGACAAGCCCTCTATATGTGTTCTCCACTATGATTGGTCCAGCTTTGGAGGGGTTATCTCCGCTACCTTTCCGCACGCGACCTCGTGTTTATCCCCTGTGTTAGAGGGGGGGTCTCGGATAACTTTCACGATACTGGACCTGGACACTCCCTAACTCAGACTCCGATGTTTGATTTTAATGGCCTTGAAGAGTTTCCTCTCCAACCTAATCCAAGGCCCTAATCTTGAACTAGTTGGTTAACCCTACAATCATAAAAGTCTAATGAATTTTAGATTTAGCATTAATTTTATGGCTTGTCTTATGTCATAGGTTACGAAAGTGAAACTAGTGATGTTTGAAAGACAAAAGTAAAAAAAAGAAACAAAAACCTTCACTTAACGCAAATTTTAAACAACTTTTCAAATTTTAAAATTTTTCTAAGATCTTTGAACAACAAACTCAAAGAAGGATTTCACTCGACTACGAGCTACTTATGATCTAAGTAAACTTTCAAGAACTTATGAAAGAAAATACTTTTCTCTGGTTACTAATGCAAAACAACACTTTTTAACCAATCAAAGAAACACAAGTTTTTTTTTTTTTTTTATTTGAATGCTCACAAAGCAAAAAAGGAAAAATACCAACAAGTCAAAACCAAAAAAATTTCTGGTATAAGCGCAGATTGCAAAGAGTCACATCCAAAAAATCACACATAAGCAAATTTGTTTTAAAAATTGACTCTCACGCTTGTCTAAAAACCCTATAAAAGAAAATTTTGAGGAAAAACTTCTCAAATGAAAAAGAAAGCTATTGCTGTGATCAAACCTAAGTTACTGACTGCTATGATAGAGACCCAACAACTTGAGAGGTATAGCTCTTGTCAAAGGAAAGGATGAATGCCTCACCTTCAACAAAACTTCTCCTCAAGCACACCACTGACAGTTCAACAACAAGAGTGTGCACACGAGCTGTGCAAAGCCAGAGAGTGTGTACACGCGTGCTAGCCTTATACAAGCTGCGTGTATCATTGACTCTGAGACAAAAAAAAAATCTAAGCAAGCCAGCCCAGGCAGAGATTATTGGTACTGAAAACCAGAATCTCTTGAAGACTCAGACACTTACTTTAACAGAGAAAGAAAACCAATCAAGGAAAACTTCATAGCACAAACCAATCTGAGTTGAAACCTAAGATATAGACTGCAAGCAACAAAGGCTGGAAAGAGTTCCAGAAAACCCTTGAGAAGGACTACTTCTGACAGGGAAGAGGATGACTGCCTCTTTAAAAGCAATTTTTTGGAATCTACACATAACTGTCACTTCCTCAGCTAGCATGTACACGCGGCCTGTGAGAATGCAGGGTGGGGGTACACACGTGTAAACCTTATACAGGTCACATGTACCTCTGTGGGTCTTGAAAACAAATTACAGTTAAGCAAAGAAACAGAGATAACTAGTATGGAAGACCAGAATCTCTGTTAGCTCAGACTTTTGTAGAAACTTTAAAAACAAGAAAATGAAACCAATTCTTAAAAATACCCAAAAATATCCCCAGGAACCCTAGAGACTTCCCCAGTACAGTCGCCAATTCTTTTAAGAAAATACATGGTTAGATGAACATACATTGTTTCGGGCATTTGATGTTGATCCTTCTTCACGCTTGATCGCTTGTTAGCAGCTCTCCTCCCAAGGCTGACCTGCATACAAAACAAGCAACAAACTATATATTCATTTTACCTACATATTAATGGGTTAGATATTCAAACATATATTCAATAAACTATGAAGAACTCATATAGTGGGACGGGAAAAGCATTTCTTTATTAATTTTAATGAATCAACTTACAATGTTGAGACCGACCACTGCTCTACGAACCTAATCCTGGGTTCCTCTTCAAATGTCCTCCAACTTCTTTTCTCTGTATCTCTTCTTGCACAAGGATGGCTAAAGGGTTGGGACAATGGGAATGTGCAATTGGGTAGAGTTTATTTTCTATTATTTTCCTCCTTCAAATGGGACCCCTAACCCTTCTTTTATAGTCTAGAAGAAGCTAGGTATTTGGTCGAACCCTCAGCCATGCATGGCTGAAAGTTTTAGTTAACTCACCCAAAGTTCTGTGTTCCATCAACAACTTTCCTCTTTTTGTGCTTCTGTAGGTCCACGCGGGCTGTAGTGGGCCAGCTAGCATGGGCACTGTAGATCCACGCAGGCTGTAGTGGGTCAGCTAGCGTGGACTTTTAAAAATGGATTTTTTTAGAAGAGTTGTTCAGTAGTGGCTCGGCAAAGAAGGGCTATGAGATGGTCTGATGCCAGGTAAGCATGTATTGTGAAAATTAGGGTTGTAACAATCAAAGGTGGATTTTTTCCATATACTGCTTCAAAAGGAGTCATGCGAGTAGTTATATGGTAAGAAGTGTTGTACCACCATTCAGCTAATGGTAACCATTGAGCCAATTGATTTTTCCTTTCAGAGGAAAAAAACCTCAAATAAGTCTCCAAACACTTGTTGAAAAATTTAGTTTGACCATCAGTCTCGGGATGATAGGTGATGTTGAGATGTAATTGGGTGCCCTGTAGCCTGAACAGTTCTTGCCAAAACTTTTTGGTGAAAGTGGGGTCTTGATAAAAAACAATAGAATGAGGCATGACATGAAGCTTGAAGACCTAATCCATGAAACATTGAGCCATAGTGGATGCAGTAAATGTATGTTGAAGAGAACATAAATGAACATACTTGGAAAGACGATCAACTACCACCATGATGACTGACTTATTGCTGGATTTAGGTAATCCCATAATTAAATCCATAGAGATGTCCCTCCAAATAGTGGGTGGAATCAGAATAGGTTAGAGTGTGTCATGGGCTTTGATTGTTTCTCCCTTGTTACGTTGACAAACATCAAATTCGGCCACAAAAGTATAAACGTCCTTTTTCATACCATCCTAGAAAAAAGAACATTTGACCTTGTCATAGGTTTTGGTAAACCCTAAGTGCCCAGCTGTGGGAGTAACATGAAGCTTAGAAAGCACCGTGGATTTAAGCTGTGAGTGTTTACTTAAATGAAAATGACCTTTGTAGTGAATCTCATCATTGTGCCAAGAGTACCATGGGGAAACTGGAGAATTGTCTTGCAACTATTATATCAGATGAAAAATTTTAGGATCTTGTAGCCATTCCTGGCAAACAACTTGGAGCCAATCTGGGACAATGAAGCCTAGGGAGAAAAGGGACCCTTCATATTCATATTTTCAAGAAATAACTTCATCAACCACATTTTCTTTTACTTTCTTGTAAATGATGTCATAATCATATCTAAAGAGCTTAGTTACCCATTTTTGTTTCTCTGGAGAGGAAGGTCATTTCTCTATAAAATACTTGAGGCTTTGATGATTTGTCTTAATTTGGAAGCATTTTCCCAAGAGATAAGGGCACCAGAGATCTACTACATGTAGAATAACCAACATTTACTCTTCATAGATTGATTGGCCCAAATGGAGGTCTAAAAATTGTTTGTTGGTAAAGGCCAAAGGTATGCCCTCTTGCATAAGGACTACTCCAATTCATCTCCCAGAGACATCACATTCCAGGACAAAGGTCTTTTTGAAATCAAGAAGGGCCAATACCGGAGTAGTGCACATAGTCGCCTTCGATGCTTGAAAGGATTGATCAACTGCGGGATTCCAAGTGAAAGAATTATTTTTAAGTAGAGAAGTGAGAGGCACATCAATATTTCCATAATTCTGAAAAAACTTGCGATAATATCCTATTAAACCCATAAAACCACGCAATATTTTTATAGTCTTGGGGCGATGCCAATCATGCATGGCTTCAATCTTCTTAGGATCCACTCAGACACTGGCCTTGCCAACAATATGACCCAAGTACTCAACTTCTGAGGTGCCAAAGGAACATTTAGATTGTTTGAGGAAAAGTTGATGTTGAGAGAGTAGATGAATAACTTGATCCACATGGGAAAGATGGGATTGCCAAGTTTTACTGTAGATGATAATATCATCAAATAAAAATATGAAAAAATGATGGAGAAAAGGATGGAGGACATGATTCATGAGGCTTTGGAAGGTGGAGGGGGGATTACACAGGCCGAAGGGCATGACCAAGAACTCATAGTGACCCTAATGAGTTCGAAAAGAAGTCTTGGGGATGTTAGAATCTTGCATACAAATCTAGTGGTAGCCTGAACACAAATCAAGTTTGGTGAAATACTGAGCACCACTCCACTCATAAAAGAGATCATCAATAACAGAAATGGGAAACTTGTCCTTGATGGTTAGTTTATTGAGGGCACGAAAGTCAGGACACATGCACCAAGTACCTTATTTATTAAGTACCATGACCACAAGAGAAGAATAAGGGATGGTACTGGGGTGGATAACACCCGCTTGGAGCAATTCCTACATGATTTTCTCAATTTCATTCTTTTGGGAAAATGGATGATGATAAGGGAGAACATTGGGAGGAATATTTCCAGGAACAAGAGTTATGGAGTGATCATGAACACCACGAGAAGGCAAAAGTATCTGAGGAGTGGAAAAAACAACTTGGTGTTTGGAGAGAATATCTTGAAGGTCAAGATGCACAGAGGGTGTCTCAACCACGTGAATAGAATGGAGTTGAGAAATAATATCGGAGTGGCCTTTGTTGAGGAGTTTTTCCATGCAATGGGAACTGATGATCTTAGGAGAACCAGTTGCGAGACCTTGGAAGTTATACCTTTGTCCCTCCTACTAGAATTGCATGGTTAATTCCTTAAAATCCATAAGAATGGGACCCAAAGTGTGTAACCATTCAACACCTAGAACCATTCAAAACCTAGCACGATGATACACTCCCCCATTTTGATGGAAAACATATGAGATTTCAGGTGGTAATATCCAATTTCAAGACATACATTTTCACAACACCCACCACATTTCATGGAACCACCATTGGCTATCATGTTTTGAAAATTATTGACATCACGAATATAGAAATTGGTTTCCTGGAAAATGCGACCTTATGGGTACTACCACTGTCAACCAGGATGATGACCTTCCTATTCTTAATATAGCCAATGAGATTGAGGGTTTTGGGATCAGAGAATCTAGTGAGAGCATGTAAGGAAATGAGTGGTTCAATGCTAGGTGGGTCAGTGGGCTCTGGGGAAGCATTGGGAAGGGAGGGATCTTCAACAAGTGGAATTGTCGCATATTCTTTAGGAACATCTTCAGAAATTGCCATAAAACAATTATGGGTACTACCACTGTCAACCAGGATGATGACTTTCCTATTCTTAATATAGCCAATGAGCTTGAGGGTTTGGGGAGCAGAGAAGCTAGTGAGAGCATGCAAGGAAATGAGTGGTTCAACTTCAGGTGGGTCAATGGTCTTCGGGGTAGCATCGGTAAGGGAGGGCTCTTCAATAAGTGGAATTGTTGCATTTTCTTCAGGAACATATTAAAAAATGGACATAAAATAAAAATTCCTTACACTTGTGGCTCGGAAAATATTTTTCATCACAATTATAGAAAATATCCTTCAATTGGCGTTGAACCATTTTATCCCTAGTTAATTTTTGGACCTTGAGTGGACTGACAGTGGAGTTAGAATTAGTGGGTTGAGGGAGAGGAATAGAAGAGGGTACTTTGTTCTAGGAAAAAACAACACAACTTGTTGGGATTCTTTATCATGTTTAGTAGCCTCTAACCAAGTCCGAGGGAAGGCCATGAGAACCTGGGATCATATTTCATCCTTTAATGCACTAATAAATCATTCATGAAAGAAAACATTTGATATGATCTTGGTTCGAAAGGCCAAATGCTCAAAAGTAGATATAAAGTCTTCCACTATGCCTGATTGTTTCAACTTGGTCAAATGACAGAGATAGTGGGTATCAGTGTCAAAGAAGTCATAGAGATATGCAACAAACTAGGTCTAGGAAATATAACCTTGACATGACTTTTACACCATTTCCACCATTGCCATCATTCAAGGTTTATATAGAGGACAACATAGAGAAGTTTGGCCAATTCATTAGTAATACCATGTAGAGAAAAATAATCCACCATTTGAGTGACCCAACCTATAGGATCAGAGCCATCCAATTTATTGACCTCAACATGGGGAAGATGAGGGTCACACTAAAAGAAGTTGGATTGAAAATGCAGATAATGAGAGGAATCAACATCATCGGGTTGGTCTGAGGAGGAAGTACCCGAAGGGTGGTTCACAACAGACTCGAGGGTGTTAAATTGGTTCATGAATTTGGCGTCCATGGTGTCAAATTTATGCTCGACATGGGTTTCTAATTGTGCAAGGTGGAAATTCATAGAGGAAATTTCAGAGGTCGCTTGATTGATGGAAGCTTGCAGGTATTGGGTGCGAGTAGTGGCCATTTGGAGAGGGGAAGTGCGGGTAAGGAAAAAAGGGTGGGTGGGACCATAAAAAGGACTTATAAGTGATAGGTACCATGAAGATCATGGAAAGAAGGGAAATACAATGGAATAGGTGGAAAAATGGGGAAGCTGAGAAGGGCTCGGGTCCACTGGAAAAAAAATAAAAAATGAAAGGTATGACTGGGATTTGGGAGAAAAGGGGAATCCAATGGAATAGGTCTCAAATAAGTGTGCCAGTACGACCACTATACTCTTTTTATTTTTGAAACTCCTGCAGAGTTATACTCCGATTTGACTAATACTGCAGTGAAGAAATGCCCAAATTCTTAACAGGAAGAAATGTGTAGTAATTTCGCAACCCGAATGTAGGAGGTATAATTGCATGGAAATAGATCTTGTCTGTTCTGTTTTTGTTTCCTTCCAAAGGGTTAGGGTATTCAAGGGTTCTATATTCAAGTGTTTTCCATGTTCTATAGCTCTCTCATATACGTGCGGGGTCCAACAGTAGTAGTCGACCCAATATCTTAGGGCACCAACTAAGGAGGCTAGACCGTGCCCTTAGTTATACTACCCGACTACCTAGGTAATAGAGAGTATCTTCCCAAGTGTTGTTCTTGGTGGAACTATTGCAGTCATAAGGCCAATCAATTTATCTATGGAGGGATTCAGGAGATCTTGAACGATTCGTATACATGTGTTGTTTGATGCACTACCACTCTAAGGGGTACCAACAGGGGTTACAAGGGTGGCCAACAGATATGCGCTTAATTACCACTTTTATTTCCTGCATGTATGACACCCCGAACGCGAGTTTATGCGCGTAATGATAGATATGTGTACCTTTAAGACGTCGAAATACGTCTCTACCCTCGAAAAAAATTAACCCACAATTTTCTACCAAGGAAAGTGATTTGATACCACTTGTAAGGTACTAGATCTATTATATTAGGAGAATAGAGAAATAATGCAGAGAATAATACTGAGATAGCAACAAAATACTGAAATATTGTAGATATAACAATGGAACAACAAATTATATGGAACCACAACACAAAAAATATACCTTTATCGATAGGAAACAATGTTCACTTGCCTCTTCGAGGGGGAAACCTCCAGTAGAGAAGATCTCTATTACAATAATTTTCCAGGACAAAACTTCTCATGCCCTCTACTCTTTTTTATACTAAATCTATTTATCCAAAAGAGCAATCTAGAGGAAGATCCTTCTAGAAGTGGAAGCTTCTATTAGGTCTTCTTACAATTGACTTATTCCTCCTTATTGCTATGCCTTATTAATATTGACCTTTATTACATGGAAATATATTATTCTACCCACTTGAGGGGTTAGGTAGGTTAGGTCCCTAACAATCAATGATCTTATTCATCGCATGAGTGACGAAATATATCTATTTAAAAATAATAATAATAAATATTATTGCAAGAGAGTTCCTTTGGGGGTTATCAATTACAGTATCTCCATGACAGATGGGTCACTAGTAACTTGGCTCTAATTCCATCTTATGTGATATGCTTCACACTAGATATGTAGAAACAATATGTACGTATAAATAGTTGTCAATGGTTTAATTATATGGTCTTGCGATATGTTTTTCTCTTAATCTATTTTCTATATTGTAGTTGCACCAATTCCATTTGAAGTAGAGTGGAGGTGCCATTTCTGTATTGGTTTAGCTAAAGGATCAAAATAGGGATATTACACATCAAATGGAGAATGGTGATGCCATTTCTGTATTGGGTCGTAAAAGTGATCTTGAGAAATATTGAAGAAGGTATAGTCATTTTAAATAACAACTTCAAAACCCTATCCTCTTAAAGGATCTCCATTGAAAATTAAGCTAAATATTAAAAAACATATTTCTATTTTGAGTCTTCCAAAGAAATATGTATTTTGTAGGAAAATATGATGCTTGCAGTATAGAATAATATATAAATATAGTAAGTTCATCGAATGTTCGACGAGGTTTCATGAAATAAAATAAAAAATTAATATAGAATGTCTTATCCCTTATGGGAAGGGAACCTTGGTCAATGATTCAGTAATCCTCACTCTAAAGATTTGGTGGACTGCTCTTTTGACTCTCAAGGACAATATCAGACCCCAAATGTAATGTATCTTATCTCATCTATAACAATGTCAAGGGAATGGGTAACAAGTTAAATATTTCTCATCAGTAACCACAAATTCATCTTCAACCACCCTACATTTCTGCTCCAATTCTACTTCAAACTCAATTATGATTGCTTCAAGCATAGAATTTCGTCAATACAAAAACTTGGTATGTAAAATTTTGCCGAGCAATACGGCTGTGGCACTTTTGCTAATATAAATATAATTATTCTTGTTAAAAATAAAAATAAAAATTAAGCATTAAAAACACAATAATCGAAGATGAAGCTGAACTTCACCTCCTTTGCCTACATCTAGGGTTTTCCATAGCCACCATGAAATCTCCTTCAAATTTGTCATTGTTCATAGCCTTCATAGTGCAAAAATACCAGGAATTTTCATTTGACCGATTTGCTAATGTTCCTCCAAGACACACCCTCATGTGTGTCAATGGTTGAGTTTGGATTCCCTCAAACTACAAATCTGAATGATTTGGAGAGGAGTTTCCCAAGAAACAAGTCAGGGGAAACCTCTGCATTGGAATAGAGCATATCCTTTAGGAAACTTGTTGTAAATTCCTCAAAGAGAGCCAAGACCTCCAATAGACATTCACATTTTGGTAAAAAACTATAAAATATTCCTAAACTGAACACTCAATATGAAAATCTCAAGTAAAAATGTCTCTTGTTCACTATAAAATCATGATGAAGAAGCTTATGTGACCATGGCGAAACCTCAAAACCTTGAAAACTTGGATCCAAATCCAATGGGTTACCTCAATGAAAATTGGAATTCAAATTTTTTGTGGTAAGGGTTTCTTTGACTTTCACTTTCAATTCAAAGGCAATCTTGATTTAATATTTATAGTAGCCCATGGTTTTTGGGAACTTGTGGGTTGTATATTAATCAATGGTCTCTAGAATTATATCCAGAGAAGGAGATTCTACCATATGTTTTGATATGGGTAAGATTACCCCATCTCCTTAATCTCTAGGATGTTGAAACCCTCAAGGAAATAGGGAATAAACTATGGATATTTTTAGAAAAAGTTGAGCCAATATTGGGCATGTTCACTTGAGCCTAAATCTGTGTTTACGTAAATATTCAAGGAGGCATTTTAGAGGCAATATAGCTTCAAATGGACAACTAGATACATGTGCAAAGAATCGAATATGATACAATGGTTGCCATGAATATGGTCACTTCAACAAGCATTTCCCAAAGAAGTCTACCCCTTATCGTGGACAAAGAGGGAGAGTTAAATCAAGGAATCCCTTGGCTACTTCCCAACCCCAAAATATGCAAAATCATTTCCAAGCCAAAATAGATTCTCAACATTGGAAACTATCCAAGAAGAGAAATCTCTTAATTCAAGAAAATTAACCCTCCCTCCCCCTCTAGCTAAGGAGGAAAATTTTAAAAGAAAGGAATTTCCAGAGAGATCGATTGAAAAAAAAGATCCCCAACAATCACAACCTTTTGAAGACATTATAGAAAAAAAAAATTCAAGCTCATGCACACTAGGAGCAACAAAAGGAGCAAGATAAGATTTTAGCACAGGATCCTTGGACCAGACACACTCATGAGACCCTCTAAAGAAAGGAACGGTTCTAGAAGACATTGATAAAACCAAGGGGATACAAGAGAAAAGGAGGTAGTGAAAGTAATACCACCGAATCCAGTAAGAAAAATCACTTTGTCAAATTTCATAAACCATGTAGCAGAAATCCCTCTTGATCGAGAAGTACCATCTAGAAGAAGACTAATCCACTCCCCCACCCAAGATCCTCTCATGAGAGAAAGGAAATCAAAAAGGGATCTTAGGAAATCAAAGAAGGGAAAAACATAGCTTTGGGGTCTTAGTATACATGGAATTCATCCCTCTTTGATCAAGAAAGATGATTTGTAGCTTCTTCAAAGGGAACCCTAAATCTGAACATGTGTCTTTTATATTTTTTTATTCAACCAATTTATAGAATAATACTCTCATAAGTCAAGTAAGGAAAGGAAATCTATTGGAAAGAAACTAAGTCTGATTCGAGTCTACGCATATGCTGACATTTTTTTGACCAGCTTGAAGTCAAAAGTTTTTTTGTCTCTTGTACTATGGCTTGGTAAAGTTGAGGCCCCTATGTTTTTAATTCAATCTATTATCTAATATCCAGCCAATAAGTTTTTTATAAACATAGGCATTAAAAGAACCAGAAAAGAACTGTAAGAAAGAATATGACGATTTAAAGAATCCAGAGGCTGCCAAGAAAATACACAAAGACAATATCACAAAGTAAAACTTTTATCTCGTGTTCCAATATTGGTACATTATTTGATAGGACAACTTTCACAATCATTAGTCAAGTCTCAAAATCTCCACAAACAAATCATTAGGGTCGAGACTCATCAAAACCTATTTAGATATGACTCAATTTCTCTAGGATTTCTATGATGTACAACAAGTCTCAAAATAAAGAATAATTTCATACATAACCTGTCAAAACTATAGCTTTATCGCATCTTATGAATTAGATGCATCATATTCCATAGTGCTAATAAGTTATTTTTATTCTCAATCATAGTTTCTCTACTATACACATCTCATCATGCATTACTTTCTCCCATTAAAATTTTGCATTACTTTCTCCCATTAAAAAACTTCTACTGGTTGTCCTGCTAAAAGAAGACACAATGT
>ML853604.1:0-24925 GCA_009831015.1 Picea engelmannii
TTGAGAATTTAATGAAAGAATGAGGAAAGAAGAGGATTATATCAGTCAAATACACATATGCAGATCTGAAATGAATAATAGACAGCAAACCATAAGAACGCAGGTTGATAACGGAGTTCGGCACAACTTTTGCCTACGTCTCCAGACCTTTTTCCTTGTGGGGGAGGCTTCTTTATTTCTTCTCAAGTGCTCAAAATTACATCTCAGAAATGCCAAATGGCTACAAGACTGATCTGGTCTTGTTGTCCGAGATCTCTAGAACCCTGCAAAAGAAACGGCATGCAAAACTGATGCTCCAAGCTCCCAGAAACGATCCGACAGCGTCTCCACCTCAAAGGCTTCCCTGCATCAAACTAACTTTGGCTTGGCTTTCCTTCAGCATAACTCTGCTCTGAATGACTTTGTTTGGCCTCAAACAGGCCTAGTTTATATAGACCTGGAGTTGGTTTCACATCCCCACTTCCTCCAAGAATCTGGCCTCCAAAAATGCCCAATATCCCCCAAAATTGGAAGAAATCCATTAAAAATAGGCATATTTAATTATAAAAACCAAGTTTTAATAACAAAAACCCACTTTATAAAACAAATCGGGCATAATCCCCTCTGCATGCGCGCACCCCTGGATTCATGGTCATATGGTCGGGCATGTGGCCAAGCGCCATCGCGCTGGCCCCTTTTCACTGGCTCCAGCCCCGGGTCATGTGGCGTGTGGCATGACCTGCCCGAACCATGGGCTAACTGTTTGAACCGCCCGCGCTTTATTGAAACAGCTCCCGGTATTGTGGCGTGAAGATAGAACCGCGCCCCAAAATAGGGCTAAGCCCCCCCCGGATCTTGTGGCTATGGTTACATGGCGTAAAACCGTGGTTAAGTTATAACCGTCCGCACATCTGTTGAACCTCCGCGCCGTTGGTCATGTGGTACCGCCGTTGAACCAAGGGCTGGGGCTAAGCCCCGGCCCTTTTAGCTGCCCGATGAACCTTTGCACAAATTCAAATAAATTTTACACCGAATGGGTAACAGGAACCACCCGACGGCCAAGTGGCTAGCCCAACTTCAATAGTACGTTGCCCGCCCGAAGGTCGCGGGTTCGACCCCCGGCGACGCCAAACCAATTTTTAACACATAACCAACCAACCAATAATGGGGTGCCATGTGGCAGCCCAGGATTGGGCCACGTGGCACCCTTACCAACCAATGAGAACATGCCACGTGTCGGCCTGTGATTGGCCCACGTGCCCAAACCGTACTACCACATAAACTTGCCACGTCATCTGTCGTACCGCCACGTCGTTGACCGTAATGCCACTTGTCATCCCACGTGTCTACCCCGTCAGCGTGCCACATCAGCTGCTGACGTCATCCTACCACGTGTCACCCTGCCAGTGGTGACACGTGTCATCTCAAGACTGGTCCAACCGTACGCCAAAAATGCCAAATCCACCTGACACATGTCGCATCCTGGTGATGCCACATGTCATCCATATGGATATGCCACGTGTCGCCTTCTGGAGCCGCCACGTCAACTATACGGACATGCCACGTCAGTTGTACGGACATGCCCCGTGGACTGTACGGACTGTACAGTCATCCCTTTTTTTCCTGTTTGACTTTTTGAACAGAACGCGATATCTTCTCCATACGGACTCCGTTTGACGAAGTAAATATACCACCGGAATCAAGAATATGAGACGGACGCAATGGCACGGGTTTCATCTCCTTCCGAGCACTTTCATTTTTGAGCATTTTTCAAGCCCTATCAGGCTTCTGGATCTGATTTCGGATCATTAAGAAATGTAGTGCAACTACAGCTGTGCGCTTCATATTTGATGACATCATAACCAAGTTTGGATGCACGAAGATCCTTATGAGAGATCAAGGCACACATTTCATAAATATGACCGTTGAAGCCTTGACTGAGAAATTTGCAATCCATCACCAAAAGAGCACACCCTACCATCCACAAGAAAACGAGACAGTTGAAGCATTCAACAATATTTTGGAGTCGGTGCTGATGAAGACTTGCAATGTGAACAGGGATGAGTGGGATTTAAGAGTACCAGCAGTACTATGGGCCTACAGAACCACTTGCAAGAAGCTGACAATGCAGACCCCCTTTAAGTTGGTTTACAGTCTCAAAGAAGTTGTCTCGATGGAATATTTGGTTCCAAGCTTAGGAATCGTCACCTTTATAGATATGGATGACACTGGCATTGTTCAAGAGAGGCTCACGTAGTTGTTCGAACTAGAAGAAGATATATTTATTGGCGGATATCATCAACAGGTACATAAGGAAAGATAAAAGGCCTACCATGATAGACACATCAAGAAGAAGGCATTTAAACAAGGTGATTTGGTTATGGTATATGACAGTAAGTTCATGAAGCATCTAGGAAATTTCAGAATGCATTGGCTTGGGCCATATGAGGTTGTCTATGTCACGGAAGGAGGAGTTGTGTAGTCGAAGACCTTGAATGGAGAATGGAAGGAAGGTTTGGTGAATGGGAGCCGGTTGAAACTATACTATGAAAACCAACTGCCTCGCAGCTCTCATTAACAACATATGGAAAAGGGTCCAGATACCAGGTGTAGTTGAAATTGGGTACCAGACATAGAAAAAATAGTTTACACACAGTGGGGAGGAAAGAGTAGAAATCACAAGCTGCTCCACGCATCCTGAAGACAAAGAAAATCAGAAGGATCAGATTTGAAGTGCCTCGGGATGAGTCACATGTGAGTGTTGGGGGCCTGTTGGCCCTTGGGTATGGAATTAAGTGAATATTAAGGAATAAAAGATGGAATGTGAACTGCATGGAAGACATAGTGACTGATACTGGGTCGAAGTGAGAAGAAGAGCAGAAAACACAGTGCGAAGTAAGAGAGAAATTCATTGGACAAGGAGATTGAGGATGGACAGATCAATAAGGAAGATGGATCGTGGACAACTCAGCAAGAAGAAAAAGCCACTGTCGGATACTTTGCAACACCACGTGAGAAGGAATATAAGAGAGGTTGGCAAAGCCCTAAAAATGTGGGTCAAGTTGACCTAGGGTTTTAGACACCTAGGGTTTTGGTATCTAGGGTTTTTACACTTAGGTTTTAACCTAAGGATGTCCGAGAGCTATTGTAATGTATAAATAAAGGTCTAAAGGACCTGGGATGGGTTGGTGCTAAGTTGGTTGAGATTTCATTGTTATTGTGTGATTGAGTGAGTACTATTATGTTAGAGAGAAGTGTTGTATGAGAGGGCCTTCTGTATTGTAAGATCTTCAGCTGGGTGCAAAGATCAACCCTGCAGCTGGGTGTGCAAGGAGGACCGAGAGAAGATAGAAGAGAGGAAGAGAGAGGATCTGCTAGCTAAGAGCACAGACAAGAACTATATGTTTTCATCTTAAATATAAAGCATAGTTCTATGGACGTAGTCCTAGGGAGAGGGTGAACCACGTACATCCTTATGTTGTGTGTGATTGATGTTGTGTTCTCTTGTTTATGGATATACTGTTATTTCATTATTGTGTTAGATATGACATATAGTTGTGCGAAGTAGATCTAAGATGGCAATTGATATCTGGATGTTGTGTTGTTCTTGTATTGGATCCACTTTGTATTCCCTTGGTTGTAGACATATGTGTCCTACAACCCCCCATAGCTACTTCGAGTGAGACTGCATCTGCCTTGCAAGTGTTGCTGAAAGGGCCAGTAGTTTGGGCTTGTTGGTGTGCTCTTGGAGCTGAACCTTGGGTCTGCCCTTATGCCAACAGGGGGAGAATAGAAGGAGAAGCATACTAAGGTTTTCTCTTTGATTTTTTGTTGTAATAATTCAGTTTTAATTCATTCCTTAATTCATTAGAAGCCTAATTATCTTTTATGATAGCAGGATCCTATTGTAGACAACAAGATTCAGGGCTGAATTACATCATTTAGACACTTTTTTTTCAAAGGTGTTGATCTATCTTTGATAGTTTGTGTAGACTTGTCTGTTTGTGAATTAGATTTCATGACTGAGAAAGGCTATTGTGAAGAGTTGAGTGGGCAAAAATATGTGGCAAGATGATCCAGATTTTAAAGTTTAGTTTTGGATTTTATGTAAGAAGTCCTTTTGTATGTTTCATCGGGGACATCTAAGTTTGACTTTGGTCCAAAACTTCCTCAGGAAATTTTGTAAAGAGAAGATTCTTTGATGAATTGGAATGAAATAAATGATTGATTTATGTCTCATCTGTTTTGATTATTGACTTGGTGTCTTTACTTCTGTCTCTATATTTATTTCAGCATCTTATATGTTCAGAAAATTACATAAATAATGATTTTTTCAGCAAGCTTTTATTTATAAAAAACAGCCTAAGCACTTGTAAACAGTACTTGTGAATTAGGATATCAATTTTGATGGCTATAAACATAGGTTGATATTCCCATCTATCTTGCTTTAGCCAAGTAGGATCTGAAAATGTTTGAGTAAGATCATTTAATATATTTTCCTCAACATTTATTTGGCGACCATACTGGGGAGATCTTCAATATATATCTGGTTAATTTTTATGATTGATTAGCATCGAATACATCTATTTTTTATGATATTGATTCTTTGAATTTTTTGTTTCTTAATGACTGTGTCTGTTGCAAGGCATCCCAATATTGAGCTCAGTCTTCAAGATTAGACCAACATTGCTTTGAATTTGTTCAACACCATTTTAGACACTGCCAATACTCGTGCTGAGATTAATCATTCATGGGCAACAATTGAACGAGATATTAGTGCCCAAGAATGTTGGGAAGCTAGATGTATACAACCTAGAAATCAACAGTAACCTTCTTGTTCCTCCAGTTTTGGCCTTACTTTCATGTCCTTAGAATCTCGTGTTTCTAGAAGAAGAAGAGGCTTATCACCTAAAATTAATCCTATTGTTGAAATAGGAAGAAGGAATGTTGTGTTATCAACCCAACAAAGTACTCTAAGGATAACTTTGTCTGATTCATCCAGTTTGTCTTTCTCTCCCTCACCTATCATCCACAATATGGAATCTAGTGGTGGATCTAGTGGCACTGGAAGTTCTTCCTCCTCTCAATATTCAGCTTCGTCAGTGATTGATAGCTTATATAGACACCATATCCCTATCCAATATACCACAAATCCCACCAAAGTCATTAAAAAGTATGGGCTTTTTCAGTTTGAAGAAGATGCCACAACCACATCATGGCATGTTTCCTCTCCTCTTAACCTAGCACCTACTACTCATCCACTTCCTAAATTCAAAGAGAATCTCCCTAGGTTTTCAGGAAATAACATTGTCACTACAAACAAACACCTGGTGGCATTTTCTAATGCTTCTCACAACATACGAGCCAATGAAAATGATACTTTCATATGCATATTCTTTAATTCCTTGGAAGGAAAGGTTGCGACCGATTTATTTGACCTTCCTCCTAAGATTTTGTCTACCTGGGAGGAGTTATTTTATTGTTTCAAGTCCACCTATGGGCAATCTAAAATCCCAGCTGAGCAGTTACGAGAGTACAATAACATCGCCTATAAGGATGGTGAAACCGTCAAGTCCTTCAACTTGCATTTCACTAAGTTATACAATCAAATCCTTGAACTCAGTCGACCTCAGAACCAAGTCGATTTCATGCATTACTACAATGTATTACCTTCCCCCTACCATCATAGGCTTGAGGAAAAATCCATTGATAACCTCAGTTTCGCTCTGCATACTTGTTTAGAGTATGAATAACAACTCAAAAGAATAGGTCTTCCCTAGGGAGAATCAGTTAAATAGACAAACATGTTCACCCTCTTACAACTAGTACAAGATATGAACAATCATGTGATAGCGTATGAGCGAAAGGGAATTGTCTCCCCTCTCACCCCTGGAGCTTCATCCTCTTCTACACCCCCCTTTAGAAATCCAATTAAAAATAATTTTCCACCTAAATCTATCATGCCTCAAAGTTGGTGTAAATTTTGTGAGGAACACCATGAGGAAGCTACATGTGAGGTAAGGAAGAGCACTAGAGATAAGATCTTTGGTAAAAGACCAAAAAATAGCATCGTTGTCCTAGATTTTTCAGAGCCAGAAGATGTCATGATCATCAATACTAGGAAAAAATCCTATGCTCCCAAAGGAAAATATGATCCTCCCCGCAATTCTTCTAGCCCAAGATCATCATCACCAGCTGCTACGGTTCAGGTTCCTAAGTTCCCTGACAGTCAAGGAACAACTTCCCCTCTCCCCTCTTCCAAATACAATATTCTAAATCAGTTGGCAAACATCAAAGAAGATGCTACCCTCCTAGATATGGTTTTCATCCCTGAACAACAGAGGCATCTAAAAAAATTCATGGAAGGAAAGGCTTTTGTTGTATCCAACCTCTCTAAAGAGGTGAATGAAGAGGATTCGTCTGTAAATCAAGTAGGTGTACATAACTTTAGATACCCTATAAAAAATCCCCCTTTTTATATTTCTATAAAGATTATGGATAAGATCTCCCATCGTTTCCTCATTGATGGCGGTTCGGGCCCAAGTGTGATGTTGAATATTATTATGGAAGAGCTAGGCTTGTCTTGTACAAATGAAAATGCCAGGAGCATGCTCTCTTATAATATTATACAATAAACAACCATAGGTGAGATTAAAGATGTGACCTTAGTTTTGTGCGCACACCCTGAAATAAGGACAACCCTTAGCATTCAGGTAATTGGCATGCCAGTAAACAATTACTCAATCATTTTGGGAAGAGATTGGCAAGATTTGATGGGTGGATACCTCTCACTTGACAGGACACATTTATCCATTCCTCGGAATGACAAAAACATTATAGTCCTTAGAGAGGGAAGGATTTAACCTTACATAGAAAGTGTTCCACAACCTAATGTGAACTATATTGAAGAGGACCTAGGGGTGTATTCCATATTTGTTGAGGAAGATAATATCCCCTTGGAACAGATTGATTTAGATGATGGTATGTGGCACATTCACTTTGATGGTTCATGCTCTAGTGAAGGTAACAGAGATGGAATAATCTTGTACTCTCCTGTGGGGAAAATTCATAACTTTTCTTACAGGTTGGAGTTTTCTTGCACAAATAATGTCATTAAATTCGAAGCTTTATTATTAGGCATTGAAAACGCCTATAATCTTGGTTGTGGTCACCTTTCAATTTTTGGAGATTCTGAGCTTGTTGTGAACCTTGTATGTAAGATATACTCTCCTAGCAACAAGTTGATGAAACAACATACCCAAATTGTTTAGGCACTTATCTTGAACTTATTATATTTTAACATCACTCATTTTAAGAGGTAATTGAACTCAATGGATGATCAATTAGCTATTTTTGCAGCCTCTCCTAATCGAAAACTTTTGACGCATAGAACTAATTATAATTTTCAATATCTATATCATCCACATATCCCTGACAATATAGAATCTTGGCATGTCTTCCCTAGCGATGAGAGCATCTGTGATTTCAATCAATATGAACCCTATAAGCCCAAGGAAATCATATCCATTGAATATAACAAGATTAATAAAGGCTTTAATCCTCTAGAGAGTTTGTTTTCATCGAGTGATGTAGGAAATAAAGAGAAACATAAAGAAGTGTCAAAAGGGAAGGTGGGTGAAACCCTCTCCTTGAACATTGGGACACCCAAGTCTCCAAAGAATGTTAAAATAGGTGCCCAATGTTCTGATGAAGAGGAAAAGAAGTTTGCCAAGCTACTTGGTGAATTTCAAGATGTTTTTTCTTGGTATTATGAGGATCTTCATGGTTTTGATCCTGGTCTTATACAACATGCCATCCCCATCAAGGAAAGCATAAAACCAATTAGGAAAAAAAAAAGACCTATCAACCCTACACTGGAAGAAACTATTCGAAAGGAGTTGGAAAAACTCTTGAAGACTGGGATCATGTTTTCGGTCAAGTATTCTGAATGGGTTTCCAATTTGGTTCCTGTTCAGAAAACAACCGGTCAGATCAGATTATGCATTGATATTCATGCATTAAATTGAGCTAGTATAAAATATCACATTCCTCTCCCTAACATGGAAATGATTTTGCAGCAAGTCACAGGGTCACAATGATGTCCTTACTTGACAGTTTTTTTGGTTACAATCAAATCAAGGTAAAAAGGGAAGATAAATATAAAACCACCTTTATCACTTATTGGGGTACCATGACTTATGAACGTATGCTTTCTGGCTTACCTGATGCAAGTACCCCTTTTAAAATACCTATACAAATAACTCTTTACAAATTGATCGGTGAAGTTATTCATATCTATATTGATGATCTAATTGTGTATGTTAAAGGGTTGTTAATTACCTCAGAGTTTCAAGTGTTATGTCTGGGTCTTTTCAAGATCGCTTTTGTCCTTAGTACTAACTCTTACATTCCAAAAGATATACAGGAGCAATTGTTCTCCTACAACACTAACGGTTCTCACTTGAAACATTACATGGAACAACTTGAAAATTTTTAATGTTGTTTGGATTTTTTGTATATTAGTAGTCTAGCTCTACTTTCATTTCTTCACTTTTTTTCATTTATACTTTTACAGTAGTTGATTTCTGCTTTCCTTTTGATAAGATTCATGTTGCTTTTACAATTCTGTCTTTTATTTTCTATTGTTTTAAATTTTGTAATCTTAATTTTGTCACGATGTTTATTGCCTTTTCATTTTTTAGTTGATTTTGGTCAAGAATAAGATGTTGGATCAGTTCTCCCACAATGACACTCCTACAAGATATTTTTAGTCAATAATAATCAATCTTACACAGCTATTACGATGTTCACCCTGGAAACATAATTGAATTTTTTATCTACTTTCACTGTTGTCTTATAAAGAAATCGGTTATCTCCCGCTTCTGCTTTCCAATTCTTCATCCGTTTGAGAATTTAACAGAGAAAGTCCATAAAATTTTCTCCTTGAAGTAAAGAGAAAGTTCTGGTTGAATTATTATCCATACAGGGATAAACCCCCTTATACTTAACATTTTTCATGAGTTATTCCCAAATTCCCGGTCATTTTTCCATTAAATATGCTCACTTCCCCCTGTTGCATAATCATCTTGGTTATATCTTCTTGATCTGTTGTTTTGGTCTGTGAAACCATGTGTTCTGAGTTCTTAATATATTGGAAACAAATTTCCCTATGGAGTCACCAGTTTGTTGATGATAAAAATCACAACGAGGATTTTATCCGCAAAGTATTGCTAAATCCTATTATTTATAAGCTAATGGCATATATAATACTAGTAGGTGGGACCCCCTTGTAGCTTGGAGGATCAGAGATAGTCTTGTTATACATTTTATGTTGTTGTTCGATAATGATTATAGGGTTCTACATGATTGATGGTGAAATATTGGCTTTATTTGTGACGTAATGCCATATGGATAATGCATACTATGTGTGGGTTTTATTACTCTAAGCTCTAAATTTTATGTATGAATGACTTCTATTCACGGTTATGGAATTGCTATTGTAGCCATGATTCATCACATTTTGTACCTGCATAAGACACATGTTAGTTATAACAAGAAACAAGAGCAGTATGGAATAAAATCCGAGAAGAAGAAACTAAACTATGATATGTTATGCTATACTATATGCATTTGAAATTAAAGAAATGATGTTAGTACTAACTAGCAATGTTAGTGGTTTTATTGAGTTATATGAAGGCAGACTTGATATACGTTATGGTATGTTTTGGCAATGGTTAATATGATATCGGGTGGTGCATTTGGCAATCAATGTATGTTAGTTTCGATGCATGGATTAATGGTATGAATTAATGTTGGATGGCTAGCGTGTAATACATAATTAAATGAGGAGAGGATGGAAGTGACGTGAATTTACTGCAAGTCACTCCATACCTCTCCCACTGGTCGTCACCCTAGCTTGGTTATTGTTCATTTGATTTTTGCTGTGGTTAAGCTCCGATATTCAGGCGAGGAAGGAACTACTCGACCAAGATCGCATTTTTAAGGCCATTTGGTTACAGGTATGTTTTTTCGCCATCTATGAACTTTCTCTATTTATGAAATAAATGTTGGCTCGATGATGTATTGGTCTGTTTTTTTCTTGAGGCTGGAAACTGTGTAAACTCGTGGTTTTTCTCTGGAGTGGTTGGTTGTGTGTTATTCGTTGCAAATGGGAAATTTTATGGTTGAAGTCATGATTTAATTGACTGTTTTGTGTGGTGGAAGTCATGAAGGCTCTATGTTGTCTCTATGGGTTTTTGTTGGAGGGTTTCATCCCATATGGAATTGTTTTATATCTCCTCACAGTTCTTGTAACCATACTCGATCGTATTTGTTGTTATCAGATTGTTGTGTAATTTTTGAACCACCTTTGGGTCACTGCATATCGTTCTCCACCTGGTCGTGGGCTTGTTTTATGTTATTGGTATCTGCATAGTTGGTTATGGTGATTATTATTCCAAGAGGCTTGAATTAGGTTTGTTTTCTATTACCTGAGCTCTGCATTTATATCAACATTATTTAGTTTTTTGGGGAAAATTACGAGGGTTATGCACTACGTGTTCTTGGTGTTGTTTACTGGCCAGTAAGGAACATCTTCTCCTATGTTCATAGTCTCTCCTACCTGAGGTCAAACTGTTACCCTATCATACGAGTTAAGGGTTATAATTATTGTGACTCCTCCTTACTTGTATCAAGGGTTCCTCACCTATCGACAAGGTCGATCTCCAGTCTCCCTATTTTGGTTCCATCGAGTGAACCCTTGATTTTTCAGAACCCGATTTTGATTAAATGAACCAGTTATACCCTGTCGGGTATTTTTTTACTGTCATGAGTTGGTGGAATAACGTTGACAGTGGTTTTTATTATTGGTATATAGTCGTTGCATTATTTATTATGACAGTTGAATCGATAGCTCAACATGGTTTAATTGGTTGATTTGAGAAATGGAAATAGGCATACAGTCATTGCCTCCTTCTGTTGTAACAATTGAATTGATAACTCGACATTGTTTTATGTTTTGATCGGGAGTAATTGGATATGTATAGTCACAAGAATGCTTCTTTGCGTTATATGTTGGTCTGTGTGTTTCCTACAACATTGTATAAGTTGAAATGATGGTCATTGTTACTGTGTGTTTAAATTGCCCGATCGAGATTATTGCAATTTAAAGTGTCGATAGTTGTGGCTTGGTTGTCCACTATGTATGATTTATGGATATCATGCATCGTATATTTTTATTGCACCATCAGATATGGGCACGATATTTTTAGTAGTATGGTTTCATTTCAATTTAATTGTTAAATGGGTTGAAGGAATGGAATTGGGCATGTTTTAAAGAGCTTGTGTCTGTGTTTGATTTGAGGAATTAATTTATGGACAATGGTTAATGTTTTGATCTTGAACAGAGTTGAAACAAATGATTGTGTGTTCTTTGGAATTTTGTTTCAAATATAAAATGGAAGAAAAGAGAGGAAACATAATTCTTATACAGGACGTTTGTGAGGCACATTGATTTTGAGTATGATGACATTGTGTTAATTAAAAGTGTTAAAGATTTAAATGTGGATAGGGAACAAGTGTTAACACACAGTAAATTTTTTAATTGATCACATTAATTATTTAGTTGGTGTTGGATCGTTTGCATTAAATACATATTTGTTTTATGGATTACTTAAATGGTTTTATGAACAATATTCTCTATTTTCCCTATCATTAATTCACTTTTTTCCCATTAAAATCCCCTCGCCTTCCCATATTCATTATCCACTCCATGTTCCTAAAATTTAATTACAGTTAAAGGATACTCTGTATTGTGATAGTTTAAGATCACAGGGATGGATTACAATGATATATTCTTTGGTTTACATTACAATTGATTGTGTGTTGTCTGTGAGCAGTAATCATGATCTTTTCCCCCTCATTTTGACATTTTTCACTCAATACAACCCTTCGCATATCCCAGAACCTTTGTTCACCCCCTTCTCATTGACAACTATTAAACAATTTGTATGGATTGGATTGCATGAGTCTGATATGTTGCTGAGCCAAATTTTATTTCATATTTTAAAAGAGTTTTCATGTATGGTTGTTAAAGAAACTATTTTCTAATCAATTACACATACAAGAATGAGTTTTTTTAGCAGAGGTAGCCATGGTAGAGGTAACCAAGGGAGAGGTAATTGGAATAAAGGCCCTAGAAGGCCAATATTCTCTATACACTTCGATGCAGACTTGCAATATTTAGGCCAGCTATTTCAAGATGGGTTTTTTAACTAGATTGGGCAAGGAGTGGTCCAACCTAAGGCCGAAAGGTCTCCATTCCAAGCCCCATAGGTCCCCGGTATTCTCATGCCTCCTCATGTCTCACTATAGCCTGAAGTTCCCAAAAACAATGGATGGCAAGAGATTGTCCACCCGACAATCTCCCAACATTGTGGATGGCCTAACTTGTCCTTACATGCTCCCCCGCTTATCAATCAAATTTTCCAAGCTACCCCTATCCACTCACCAGTTCAGTCTTCCCATGAGAGAAAAAGGTTGAAAATAGAGGCCCACCATGCCCTTGACAAAGGAAAAGCCACTTATTCCCCTTCCTCACCCTCCAATGACTCTAATAAATCTGTGTCCTCCCGCATGCATTTGAGGGATGGTTTCTCATGTGATCAATGAGATTAGGCCTAAAGGATCCACCCATCCTAAGGAAAATTCAGAGAGATCAAAAGGTGACAACAACAACAAGGGAAATATTGCCTCCCAAAGTGGAAAATATGGATTTCAAGTTTTTTATTTATTAATTGATGAGAACAGTTGACTTTTGAAATTTTGGACAACACACTATTTTTGGATATATGGGTAATATATTTTGGAAATAATTTCAATTATCATTGAGATAAATTGTCAAATATGAATGTGATGATGGGAGTCACAAGAAGGGATTTTTTGTTTGATTAAATAGTTGTTTTATGATTGTTAAAAGCTAAAGAGAGTTACAAAGGGTCCCACCTACTAGTTATTATTTATTTTAAAACCCTTATTATGATTTATTATGTTTCCCCTTAACTAAAAAAGTTGGTTGAGTTTTAGTTAACTTAACTAAAAAAGTAGTTCAACTACTTCAACCAATTCTAATTGCTTAAAGGCAAAAGGAAAGGGAGGAACAAGGGGAGAATAGAAGGAGAAGCATACTAAGGTTTTATCTTTGAGTTTTTGTTGAGATAATTTATTTTTCATTCATTCCTTAATTAATTAGAAGCCTAATTATCTTTTATGATAACAGGGTCCTATTGCAGACAACAAGATTCAGGGCTGAATTACATCATTCAAACACTTTTTTTCAGAGGTGTTGATCTATCTTTGATAGTCTATTTAGACTTGTCTTTTTGTGAAATAGATTTCATGACTGAAAAAGGATATTGTGCAGAGTCGAGTGGGAAACAATCTGTGGAAATATGATCCAACTTTTAAAGTTTAGTTTTTTATTTTCTGTCAGAAGTTCTTTTGTATGTTTCATCGGGGATGTCTAAGTTTGACTTTGGTCCAAAACTTCCTCAGGAAATTATGTAAAGAAAAGATTCTTTGATGAATTGGAATGAAATAAAGGATTTCTTTATGTCTCATCTATTTTGATTATTGACTTGGTGTCTTTACTTATATCTTTATATTTATTTTAGCGTCTGATATGTTCATAAAATTACATAAATAATGATTTTTTCAGCAAGCTTTTATTTATAAAAAACAACTTAATCACTTGTAAACAATACTCATGAATTAGGATATAAATTTTGATGGCTATAAACATAGGGTGATATTCCCATCTATCTTTCTTTAGACAAGAAGGATTTGAAAATGTTTAAGATCATTTCATATCTTTTCCTCAACATAGTTGTTGAAATGTCAATTTCCTGTTGTGGAATTTGTTCTTCCTATTCGCTCGATCCTTGCTCATCCCTCGAGCTGTCTGTTGGCACATGGGAAAACCTAGGGTTCAACGCTTCAACAACGCACCAATAAAACCCTAACTACAGGCCCTTTTGGCAACACCTGTGAAGCCGATGAAGTCTCACCCAAGGTAGAGGCAAGGGGGGTTGCAGGACTCAGGTGTCTACAACCAAGATAGGACACAGATCTGTGATTACAACACTTACCAAAGCACTTAGAAAACAATATATATTAGTTCTTGAATCTCATTCACATCTCAGATTAAACCCTTATTATAGATCAACACAGTAACAATAAAGATCAAGTACTTTCAATCACTCAACACATAGCATTAACTTAGATCTAGCATTCCATCATCCTTAAGCATTAAGAAACAACATCAGATGCATTCATTATACATTATAACAACAACACTAAGTAGATAATAGTATAAATCACACCGCACAAATCACATCAAGACACAATATATACGTGGTTCACCCTAGAGTGGGGATACATCCACCAACTTCTTCATCTTCTTTATTAGTATTTCAATCTTCTTACATTCTGTTACTCTTGTGCACGAAGCCACAGAGCACAAATCCGCAGAGGACAAGAGATCTCCACGTTGTGCATCAGATCCTCCTTCCCAAAATCAATTCAAGGCACATAACCAAATCCTTATTAGCACAGAGCCTTACTAACATATCATGCACATAGCCAATCAGCCAAATCTCTTACATTGCTTGCACTAAGATTCTACTACTTTATACATTACATTCCTTCCTATATATACTTTTACAAAAATACCTAAACATGGGTAAACCCATGGGCTGACATTCCATAACCCATTACATAAACCCTAGTAAACCATTTTCTCAGTCCATAAGCTCGCAAGACAAGCAAGATCCCACGATCTTGGCTTCGCCTGGGCGCTCCATCTTCGACCAGCCTGGCGAAGTCCCAAAAGTGGTAAAACATGAGAAATTTTTCCTAAAACTTTGGTCAAGGGAAAACATGCCCCCAACACTCACCTGTGACTCATTCTGAGTCACTCAGATCTGGGAAACACTGCTTCGAAGGCCTCGAGTTTCCTCGACTTGCTGCTTCGCCAGAGCCTCCTGCTTGGTGAACTCTTGAATTAATTGCTCTGTAATAGGCCCTTCTAGGCATTATTCCACTATTGTGACCATCTCGTCAAGCTACGAGCCTTGTCCTTCAATCTCTTTAAAAAGCGTGCAGGCTTCATCCTGCACTAGCTGGAGTCTCTGTGCAACTTCCATGACTCTCCTCTAGATGGAAGTAATCTACTGCTGAACTACGCGTTGTTCCTGTGACCTCTTAATTTTCTCAACTGCAGTGAGTGACTTCATCTATGCTTTCATGGTGGATGCCTATTGCTACTCTTCCTGGAGTTGTGCTTCCAGTTTCCTCATCTCTGGATCTTCTGTGAGGCATTCATAGGTATGCACACTACATTTAATTAATTTCTTACATTCTAATGCAAGTGCCTTGATCCTTCCAACTGCGCTTCTAGAAAATTCCTCCCTCTAATCACACACTTTTTGCAGAGTGATCGGTACTTCTTGGATTTCTAACTCTGTTACTCTCACTTGAAACTGGGGAATGGCCTCAACAAACTTCCCCACTTGAATCTTGATTGACTCTTCTTCCTCCTGTGCCAAGCCTGACATAGATAAAAGTTATTTAGTCACTACCTCTTTGATCACATTTTTCTCTGCGAGAAGTTGGTCTTTTTCTTTTTGTACCTTTGCATTTTCCTCCTCGAGCATCGCTTGAATTTCATCTTTCTCCATCTGTGCAACTCAAAGTTTCTCTAAGACCTCCCCTTTTTCTTGCTTCAAGGATTTTGTAGCCTTCTCCTTTTCTTCATGGAATTGATGAAGTCAAGCCTCTATTGCATCTGCTAGCCTTTGTAATTGGGTGGGCTCATCCCTTAATTCTGCAATCTTCGATGAAGAAGGCGTAGTAGATACTACGCAGCTCGAATGGATGGCTTGTTCTATGTCTTTCAACTCCTTCTCTATTCTTTCATACAGCATATCCCAACAATGAAACCATTTGTTGGCACATGGGCAAACCCAGGGTTCAACGCTTCAACAACGCACCAAAAAAACCCTAACTACTGGCCCTTTCGACAACACCCGCAAAGCAGATGAAGTCTCAGCCGAGGTAGAGGCAGGGGGGTTATAGGACTCAGGTGTATACAACCAAGATGGGACAAAGATCTATGATTACAACACTTAGAAAAGCACTTAGACAACAATATATATTAGTTCTTGAATCTCATTCACATCGTAGATTAAACACTTATTATAGATCAACGTAGTAACAATAAATATCAAGTACTTTTAATCACTTATCACATAGCATTAACTCATATCTAGAATTACATCATCCTTAAGCATTAAGAAACAACATCATATGCATTCATTATACATTATAACAACAACACTAAGCAGATAATAGCATAAATCACATTGCACAAAGAACATCAAGACACAAGATATACGTGGTGCACCCCAGAGTGGGGCTACGTCCACCAACTTATTCTTCTTCTTTATTAGTCTT
Organism: Picea engelmannii; assembly: GCA_009831015.1. Classification (NCBI taxonomy): domain Eukaryota; kingdom Viridiplantae; phylum Streptophyta; class Pinopsida; order Pinales; family Pinaceae; genus Picea; species Picea engelmannii. Next base: position 16,489 of record ML853604.1, read on the forward strand.
TCAATCTTCTTACATTATGCTTCTCTTGTGCACGAAGCCATAGATACCAACTCTGTAGAGGAGAGGAGATCTGTGAGCTGTGCACCAGATCCTCCTTCCCAAAATCAGGTCAAGGCACAAAGCCAACTCATTATTAGCACAGAGACTTACTAACATATCATGCACATAGCCAATCAACCAAATCTCTTACATTGTTTGCACTAAGCTTCTACTACTTTCTACATTACATTCCTTCCTATATATACTTTTACAAAAAGTCCTAAACATGGGTAAACCCATGGGATGACATCCCATAACCCATTACATAAACCCTAGTAAACTCGTTTCTCTGTCCACAAGCCTGCAAGACAAGTGAGATCCAGTGATCTCATCTCTGCCTGGGTGCTCCATCTTCGACCAACCTGTCAAAGTCCCAAAAGTGGTCAAACATGACCAATGTTTTCTCAAAACTTAGTCAAGGGCCAACAGGTCTCCTACACTCACCTGTGACTCATCCTGAGTCACTTAGATATGGGCAACACTTCTTCGAAGGCCTCGAGATTATCTCGAGCTGCCTCGACTTGCTGCTTTTTTAGAGTCTCCTTCTCGGAGAACTCTTGAATCAGTTGCTCTGTATTAGGCCCTTCCAGGCATTGTTTCACTGTCATGACCATCTGGTCTAGCTGCAAGCCTTGTCCTTCAATCTCTTCAAAAATCATGAGGCTTCGTCCTGCATCGACTAGAGTCTCTGTGTAACTTCCATGACTCTACTCTAGATGGCAGTAATCTGCTATTGAACTGCGCCTTGTTCCTGTGATCTTTTCATTTTCTCAACTGCAGTGAGTGACTTCATTTGTGCTTGCATGATGGGTGCCAGGTTGTTGCGCTTCCTGGAGCTGTGCTTCCCGTTTCCTCAGCTTTGGATCTTCTGCGAGGCATTTGTAGGTCTGTGCACTACGGTTACTTAATTTATTACATTTTGATGCGAGTGCCCTGATCCTTCCAACTTATCTCCTAGTGACTTCCTCCCTTTGATCGTGCACTTCTTGCGGAGTGCTCAGTACCGCTTGGAGTTATAACTCGGTTACTCTCGCTTGAAGCTGTTGAATGGCCTCAGAGATCTTCCCCACTTAAATCTCGGTTGACTCTTCTTCCTCCTGTGCCTGTGACTTGAATCTCGACTTAACAGAGTGAAGTTCTTTAGTCACTGGCTCTTTGATCGTAGTCTACTCTGTGAGAAGTTGGTCTTTTTCTTTCTGTACCTTTACATTGTCCTCATCGAGCATCGCCCAAATTTCATCTTTCTCCTTCTGTGCAACTCAAAGTTTCTCTAAGAACTCCTCCTTTTCTTGCTTCAAGGATTATGTAGCCTACTCCTTTTCTTCATGGAATCGATGAATTCGAGCCTCTGTTGCATCTACTAGCCTTTGTAATTAGGCGGGCTCATCCTCCATTTCTACAATCTTCGATGAAGAAGGCAAAGTAGGTACTGCGCGGATCAAATGGATGGATTTGTGTATGTCTTTCATCTCCTTCTCTATTATTTCATACAACGTCTCTTTCTTTACTCAATTTCTTTGCAAGATATCCTCTGAAGCATCCTCCACGACTATGATGATTAGAATGACACCGTCCTCTATAAGCACATTCTTCGACTAAGGCTTATTGGCATGGGTCTTCTTTCTTGTTGAGGATTTCTGCAAAGAAACCTTCCTTTTCTTTGATGTTTCGACCTCAGTAGGGGGATCCTTCAGCGGTGTAACTTCTCCTTTGTCTTGCTTTTCTCTTTCTTCCCCTTGTTCTTTTGGGTTCACTTTGTCTCCTCCTCCTCATGTGGATGAGTCAGGATTACTTTCCTCTGAGGCGTTGTCCTTGTCATCAATTTCGATGTTCTGAACATCCTCCTTTTTCTTCTTTTTATTCGCGCTAGCCTGTCCATCATGTTTGACCCAGGTGACCAAGGGACTTTCGATGATGTCGGGGTTGGAGAGTTTTTCATATTCCACTGGTACAAGGAAATCTGCTAGCCATTCTTTGGTGATCTCCTCCATATATTTTTCGGTCAGCTTATAATAGGACTATAGCTCCTCCTTACTTTCATCCCTGTTCATAGTGATGTAGATAACATGTCGATCTGCATGAAACTTTGCTAGAGGTCTATACTCGTGCAATGTGTTCAATTTCATGCATGGAAATGATTCAATAGCACGCTTCAAATGCTAGTAGTAATGACACAAGATAGCATTTGATTGCCACTGCTTCAACATGTCATTTGTATACTACAAGGTGGATAACCTTGTGGCCAACGGCTCCAATGGCTCAACTTCTAGGAATGTTTCTCCTTTTGACATATGCCAAGTGACAAATGAAATTAATGCAAGTAACCAAATGAAATGGAATTCATAGCCCTGATCATGTGCTTCATGACAGTCCTTCTCAAGCTCATTGATGAGGTAACTCACCTAGTTCATTTGCATCCCCTCCACGCACTTTCCTGCGAGGTATAATACAAATCCAGTGACCTGTGTGGGATGGTTCTTTCTGACAAGATTACTAGCTATAAGATGAAAATCTAGGTGCACTGTGCCATCCTATATGGAGGCTACCTTGTAGCCTCGCTTTCCATTTTCTACATTGCCATAGTCCTCCTTTATGTGTTGTGCTAGGGAGTGATCTGAAGTCTTTCCTGGGTAGAATTGTTGAGGGTCTGGTCCCTGCATGCTCAGTCTTGTGATGAGGTGGATCAGTGCCAAATCCACAGTGACGTGCCTGTCGAGCCATAGATATCCTTCATGATAACATGATAGGAGGTGTTTAACGTAGGCATTAACACCATGATGTCGACCAAAATGAGGGATCTTCATCACATTCAATATTGTTGATTGTGCGAGCTCCTTTATCCATGGGTGGGAGACTATGCACGGCTTCTTCCCAGTCATCTTCATCAAATACCTATGCGACGTGAGCATGGCGTAGTTCTTCTTATCTCTGAGGTTGAATTCGATGTTCTTCAAAGCTGGGATGTGTCCTAACTGGGGTCCAACTACGCATATCCCCTTTGGGATGTATGCATTGATCAACACATACTCAAATTCATGTGGGATACTATCATGGTTAACCACGCCAGCCAAAGGTGGTATGTACTCTGGAAAGACTAACGGGATATACTTCGCGTTAGCCAGATCATCGCGGTGCTTGATTCACTTCTCAATAGTATGGCTAGAATGACGTCCAGTCGAGGGGGATGCTTGCAATCCCCCAGTCGATGACGCCTATATTCCTACAGACATAACTCTCTCAGCCATGAGTTCCACAAGAATATCCTCCACAGATTTCTATAACATGCTATGTTCGCCCGACATCCACTCTTGTAATCAAATATATCGGGTAGGCGAATAGACAAATGAGGTAATCAAATGGATGGTGAGGTCTAGAAATCACAACACGATATGCAATCGATTCTCAGTTAGTTCAGATAATCATGGGTGGAAAAAATTGGTCCCGATGCAGTGTCCAACAGGTTAAATAAGAAAGCGTTGTAATGGATTCCTCCAACAGGAAGGAATGCATCAATCAATGTGAATCAGTCTGTTATGGTGCAGTCTCAACGGGTCCAATGATGGTCTTTCCATCAATAACTGTGTGTCTAGTCGTTCCGGAGCGTTATTCTAACGGTCGGGGTGCCTCCAATGGTCATATTTATTTGCCATGGAGAAGTCCCATTCTATGTGGTCCTACTATTCCGACGAAGTTCAATTTCTACATATCTGCCTCCTGCGAAGTCTTTTCTGGAGCCTCCTATAGTTTTTCTAACTTGGTTTTCTTCTTAATGAGTTTCCTTGCCTTATTTCCTGTGATATGAGTCTCTGGATTCCTCTTTCCATTCTTATTCTTATATTTTCTTAGCATAGTGAATTCACATTGCTGATGTTCTTTCCAAGGGTTCAAAGGTAATACCTCTTTTCTTACTAGGTCCTAGGTGGACATACTTTCTTCTTGCATGGGCGAGTTCTTCAGGTCTTCTTGCATTCTTTCAAGTTCGACAACTAGTTCTTTTTCCCTCTATTGCTTCGAATTATCTTCTTGTTATTTTATTAATTGCTCTATTCTTTTGGTTATGAGGTCCCTTAGTTCTTTCTTTTTCTGTTCTGTGGCTTCCTCCTCTGCTTTTCTTTTGATTTGATCCTTCTCAATCCAAGTCTTTCCTAACAAAAGAAGAAAAGGGGTGATGTTCTCAATAAACTTAATGACTTCAGACTCTTCTTTAGTCGATGTTTCATGAGAAATCATAGGTATGTAAGTAACTCTTCCACATAAGGTTATCATCTTTCCTCTAAATAAGCCTACCCTTCCCAATGAAGGTACTATAGAAGGCTTTCCAAAAATTTCCCAAGTACTTTCTGGCATAATATTCACCTGTGTTTCTTCATCCAATACACAGTCTATGTCGAAGTCTTCTATTCTTGTGACTATGCACTATTTTTCTTTCAATATCTCTGACAAAATGACATCCTTGTGGTCATCCATTGCTTCTTTTAACTATACTAACATAGTCTGAGATTTCTCTGATTCTTTCTCTTTATGATTTTCTAGCATATCCTTAGTCTCTTGACCTTGTTTATAGTTTTCTTGTCTCATGTTGATATATTTAACTTTAGCAATCATCCTTGGGCAATCCTCAACCTCATGAACAATAAATTTACAACAAAGACAAATGGGACCCGTACGAGGGAATTCTTTAGCAAGATGTCATGATATTCTGCAATTATAACACAATGTTATTCCTCTCTTTCTTTTAAATGAGCCCCATCCTTTCCTGTACTGTGCACTGGGATCACAGTGCTGGATCTGCAATCTGCAAAAATTCTTTCTAGGTTCCCGCTTCCACTTATTAGTCCAAAAATTCTTTCTATGCACAGGAATAACATATTTTTCTCTATTTCTATCAAATTTATTCAGATCAACTCTTTCTTCTAGTTGTTCCCTAACATTTAGATCAGGACAAAATGTATCAAACATACCTAGATTCATGCTTTCGAAATAAAAATTTCCACTTATCTTACCCTTACTAGAGTACAAAGATTTAATAACTTACCTCTTTTCTTTAGATCAAGTTTCTTTCTTAGCATAGAGCTTTGCAAATCAAGTATAATATTTCTCACCACAACAACAAATATATGCACAAAGCTTTCTCTTTTCCTTAGTTCCCAACATTCACTATTTCAAGTCCCGAAAACATAACCATTTGTTGGCACAAGGGAAAACCCGGGGTTTAACGCTTCAACAATGCACCAAAAAAACCCTAACTATCAACCCTTTCAGCAACACCTACGAAGAAGATGAATTCTCACCCGAGGTAGAGGCAAGGGGGGTTGTAAGATTCAGGTGTCTATAACCAATCTAGGACATAGATATGTTATTACAACACTTAGCAAAGAACTTATTCAACAATATATATTAGTTCTTTAATCTCATTCACATTGCAGATTAAACCCTTATTATAGATCAACACAGTAACAGTAAAGATCAAGTACTTTCAATCACTTAGCACATAGCATAAACTTAAATCTAACATTCCATCATCCTTAAGAATTAAGGAACAACATCATATGCATTCATTATACATTATAACAACAAAAATAAGCAGGTAATAACATAAATCACATCACACAAAGCACATCAAGACAAAAGATATGCATGGTTTACCCCAGAGTTGGGCTACGTCCACCAACTTCTTCTTCTTCTTTATTAGTCTTTCAATCTTCTTACATTCTGTTGCTCCTTTACACGAAGCCATAGAGCCCAAATCCATAGAGGACAGGAGATCTATGCACTATGCACTAGATCCTCCTTCCTAAAATTAGGTCAAGGCACAGAACCAACTCCTTATTAGCACATATCCTTACTAACATATCATGCACATAGCCAATCAGCCAAATCTCTTACAATGCTTGCACTAAGATTCTACTACTTTCTACATTACATTCCTTCCTATATATACTTTTACAAAAAGGCCTAAACATGGGTAAACCCATGGGTTTACATCCCATAACCCATTACATAAACCCTAAAGGTTCCTGACATGCCAATTTTGCAAGAATGACCCTAAAGACATGGTCCTCCAACATGCTTCTCAGGTATTACCCTGTTGGTCATACACTCATGATAAGTTTGAAGACGAGATTTTCACAAAGTGCACCTAGGACTGGGATGAGGTGGTGCAGAGAATGGCCAACCCAAACATGACTAGGTACAAGGCCATGAGCATGGATGAACAAGTGGAAAAACTAGAGTAGTCGTCTCAAGAGGCCCTCAGAGCCAGAGAAGAAATTAGAGCGGCATAGAAAACATAGGCACAGAGAAGGGGATTGCTCTTGCTAGAAGGGGCACAAAGAATTCGTTGATCAATTGCAAAATGACCTTGATATGATATAAATGACGAGGATTCCCGCCGAAAATTCAATCAAAAGCCAAGGGGAACCAAGTGGCCTAGAGCCAATGACACTTGAATAAATCATCGGGTTAGAAAACCCCAAGGTTCCACCACCATAGATCAGATCACTAGGGGAAATTTTGACCCAACCTGAGATAACGAGGACATCAGGGAGAAAAAGTGTACCAAATCCCTTGTTCGATTTGATAGCCATATATGATGATGAGGAGAGTTCAGAGGTGTCCCTGGTCACTCCAATGAAAATTACAGAGGAGAAAGAACCTGAGAGAGCATCCACCCCGGGTCTCGATGCTCCAATGAGGCAACAGAAATCATAACATATAACCAACTTCTTCCAAGTAACAAATTGTAATTGATGGGAGCATCGACCACCTCGACATCAACAGTGACAATTTTTCCACCCAATTGGATGGGCAAGGACTGTAAAAGTTCGTGGGGATGAAAACCTCACCCATCGAAGGCACGTAACATCATTGGGGATTTTTTAAGTGCGGGTGATTTTAAACATTTCCAACAGGCTAAAGACATGACACAAGTTGAGGCTCCCTCATCCAGAACAATTCGGTGGATTTGTTGATTGTGAACAACAAAATCAACTTGGAAAGAAAGTTGGTGGGAGAGTCGAGACGTATAATTTTCTAGGTTAAACATGATATGGTTGAATGACTCAGGATCAACAGTGCTAATAGCGGCCAAGAGAATTCTATGTTGACTGGGGAAGTGCTATAGAACTTCTAACGTGGACATAGCACATGGTGCTTGAGCCAAATCTTCAACAATGTTGTAGTTCTAGGTGGCACGTGAACTAGGATTAAAGGTAGATTTGTGGATAGTGCTCTTAGGAGGGCGTAAGATAGAGTCGAATGTAGGTTTCTCAATCTAAAGTGGTCCAGACAGAGGATTAACCAATGGAGGACTAATGGAGGACAGTGATGGATCTGCTAAAGTATCGGTACCATTATTGTCTTTTCCTTTGTCAAGGTTACCTAGTGTGTCGTATGTCTTAGAGTGAGTGGTAAAATCAATCCCATTAAACATATAAATATGTGCACTCGTCGAGGCCTCATCATGAGGATGGCTAGAATTTCCCCCAGGAGAGGGGGTTTGAGAAACCATGGATTGTTACTGTGGAAAAGGTTGAGTAAGCACAGCGGGTTGTGAATTTCCCTGGAAAAGTTTGGCCACTTCATTTCAATGTGGACAATATTGAGTGTAGTGATCGTCACCACAAATGATACATGGGAATTTCAGTTTTCGTTGTTGTTGTTTTTCGGTAGCAAGTGTTTGAGTTTGATTTTTTGGTTGTTCATTGTTATTGGTATTTTTTTATTTATGTTTTGTCTTCTTCTTACCTCTGTATTGTTGTGAAGGGGCAGATTGAACTGTATTCACCTCAGAGATCTAAGTTTGGGGGGAGGTAGAGGAGAGTGTGGTCGATTGGGAAGTAGATTGAGTTTTGACGGAACCGATAACACTATCTGCATGAGATGAGGATGATGGCTTGGATGGATCAGTATTATCTCGAGCAGCATTTGGAATCAAATCATACAAAGTATTAGATTGGGAATAAACCAAATCTAAATACTAAGCCCGAGCAATGGTTTCTTCCTTGGTGACTGCGCCACCCATAGCGACATCGCAAGCAATCGGGGGTAAAAGTGATTTAGTAATCCATTCCACCAATAATATGTCAGGAATGATTACTTTGATCATCCTTCGTCGTCGTCTCTGTTTGCACTCTTTTCATCGTTTGATGAGAAAAAAGTGAGTGCTTACATGCCTAGTTGGGCTCTGCTAGTCATGACAGCTGTATGGTAAAAGGTTAGAAAGAAAACAACAAAGCTACTAACAAGAATTAAATAAAAACTAAATGAAACTATGAGCATAAGAACAAAAAATAAAAACAAATGACAATGGACCAATATCACCAATGTATTAGCTGGTCTGATAGATGAAATCCAAAGATACACAAAGGAGAAAGAGGACTTGGGTCCCTTCCCTCTC